>JANHJO010006664.1:149652-162391 GCA_032468235.1 Pseudoxyrhopus heterurus | reverse complement strand
CAGCTACGAATAAAGATTTCTATAGAGCGCATACAAACTTACGTGCGCACCGGACTTCTGCTTTATATATATAGATTACTGTGCTCTTATATACCATGGTGTTGTGTTCCTACCCATACTGTTTGGGATTAGTTATCTGGGTGCTGAGTTGAAAACTACTCGTTCAGTATTTAAATATTTTGAATTCCTAGCATAGCAAAATCCCTTGTAGAATAATTTAATAAATAATCCTGTATATGTCCTGGCAGAAAATTGAATCTGAATCTGAATCTCTCTCTCTCTTACACAACCACACACACACACACACACACACACACTTATATCTTGCCTTTATAAATAACTCATGATGGCAGATATACCTAATGTTCTTTCCTCCTCCCATTTGCCTTACAACAACTCTATGAAGTAGGTTGTCCTGAAAGAGAATGACTAGCCCAAAGTCACCCAGCTGGCTTTCATGCCCAAGATAGGACCAGAACTCACCATCTCTTTATTTCTAGCCTGGTACCTTAACCACTAGAAATCACGCCAAAATGACTTTATTTCAACTCAATTAGGCTACATCATTGTTTTTAATATAGAAGGACTTCAGTTTTTATCTGTAGAATACTATGCACTATCACAGGATAATTTTAACGGGCTGCCAAGTAGGTGACACTTTTTTGTTTTACTGTGCAATAATAATAGAAAAACTTTCCACTTAACCAGGTTCTGTGTTATAAATTAACATATTAAGAAGGCAGGAACGTATATTAAGCAAAACAGTAATTGAATTACATTTAGAATTGTATCCATATTCATCACACAGAATTTATTACTCTTCAATAAATGAAAAATGCAAAGTAGGCTATGCTAAGTATAAGATTGTTTTCTTTAACAAGTGTGAGTAAAACCCCTTGGATTCTGCACGTATCTTTTTTTCTATTCCAGTCCAGTTTCTGTCACCTTGCTGTGTTTTATTCATTAAATGTTTTTTAATTGTGAGTTTCCCAGAGTCATTGAATGTCAGGTGGTATATATTGGATGGATGGATGATGGACAGACTGAAACTGACTGACTGACTGACAGACAGACAGACAGACAGACAGACACATTGTTTGTTATTGCATTTATCTTATCTGTAATGGCCTTTTTCCCAATTGGTCTCTTTCAATGTAATATGTGATTCTTCATATCAAATTTATATTCTGCATTATAACATACATCTACATCCAAAGAGCATGTTTGTACAAGAAAATTCTTTTCTCCAAGTTTCTGTATAGTGTGTGGTCTGCTGCAGTCTTATGGTTCAGGTACATAGAATGGCAAATCATGTCAAAACTTTGGAATACAAAAACTAAGTTTAGAAATAAATGGAGAATGCATAATTTAAAAATTCAAGACAGTGTATTCCTCTAAGAACTTTTAAAATTTATTTTTAATCCATTTCACAAAGTCAGTCATGATTACTAAACAACTAGGAATCTAGACTATTATTATAAGTGTTATATATACAATGTTCTATCACGCCTTTCTTTGCCAGCATTATGATTGTGTTTTAATTATACTATTTTGGTTTTTCTCCCTATACATTTCAGTAAATTTCAATTTTTAACTTGCCTCAATGCTTATTCTTGGCTGTATTTTACATAACCGGTCAATGCACATTTTTTTTCTTTGACTGTTTGTTTGATTTGAAGTAAACCTCTGACTTCATTGATGGCTTTGCCGGTGTTTCCACTATTCAATTTTGTCTCCAGCCCTTTTCTTTACTAATCACGTTTTTAATCCATATTTGTTATCCAACAGTAAAATACCAAAATACTTTAGGCTTCGTCCTGATAGTTCTTGATGGTTTGGCCATTCAACATTTCAATTCCATTACTGTTTATGATTATTATTGTGGTTGGTCGGATGGTCAGCCAGATGGTTAGATTTGATTTGATTTGATCTGAGATATACAGATGATGTTTAATAATATTAAAGGTAATACCAGGGGATGCAAGCTATTCCAAGTAAAGCTGCATTTTGCAATTGGTCAATGGTGATTTGTAAATGCCAATGGTGTTCAAGTAACGCTCCAGATATTTTAGAATTGTAACCAAGGCACTTATTACTATTGGTAATATCAGATCATTATATCTTTGTTTTCAACAAGTGAGCAGTTTTTCTTCCAATAGTTAGGTTACTGGTCTTGGTTGCTCAGCCAATAGTTTTTAGTCCTGTGGCCATTTGTCACCATATATCCAGGAACTCCAACACCAAGCACAGTCCTTATTTGATAAGAGTGACAACTGATTCAGTGTAGGTTTCTGTAACCTATGGCTCACCGTATTGTTTATGGGAGAGACTCTCTTCATCTGGATCCTGTGTTGAGACCTTTCTTGTATGTTTGACCTTCTAGCTCTTACTCTCTTTAGATAGTCCCACAATAACATCAAGGTAATAGCTCAGTGGGTGATTATTATCATTATACTTTCAATTAGGAGGCTGAAAGCTTTATTTAGTTTTTTTTTCTTTTAATTTGCAAACTTTTGAACATCTCTCACTCAAAAGAACAGCATAAAATACTTCCATTGTTAATTTTTTTTTGCAAATAATGAATACTGTGTGATCCAGGATTTCTGCTTCCTATAATTTATCCAAGTGATATATAGCTTATTTCTTTCTGAGTGGCATAGTGTAGTGACTGTAAAGGAACCTTGAAACCAAGGAATTGACATGAAGCACATGGTTTTATAGATACTTCTCTTGGAGACTCCAATTCTGCAATAAACAGCTCTCAATGTCTGTTTGATACTCAAAAACTCTTGAGTATCATGTGTCAGATCTATACTTGTAGGTAACAATTCCCCTGGCACTAATAACTGATATTTTCCATTTAATACATACTCACTCTCCAATGAAAGTTCATCATGTATCAAAAATCCTGAGGAGACATCAGAATTCTTCTTGGGCCACCTACTTATCTTACAACTTCTTGAACTTGCAGTCAAAGCTTTAGAAATAACTGCCCCTATTCCTCATACCGCTATTTGCCAAAGTCATCTCTAATTATTGTAGGGCCAGTGAAAACAAACAGTACTTTCAGTTCCTGGTTGATATTTCCTTTTTTAACTGGAAAAAAATAATATTGTCGATCATCTGGCAAGAGCCATGGTGGCTCAATGGTTACAATGCAGTAATTGCAGGCTAATTTTGCCGACTGTCAGAATTCGAGTCTCACCTGCTCAAAATTGAGTCAGCCTTCCATCATTCCGAGGTGGGTAAAACGAGGACCCAGATTGTTGGGGGCAGTATGCTGACTCTGTAAACCCCCTAGAGAGTCTGTAAACCACTGTGAAGCGGTATATAAGTCTAAGTGCTATTGCTATTATTTCCCACTGACGCTGTATCCTTTGTAATCAGTAATGTAAATGGTTCATATTCAGTTCGTGGCTTAAAGGTGTGACTTACTGGCACAGCATCCACTTCTCTGAGGCCCAAATCCAAGCTAGTTCTTTCTTCTTTCCCAGCCATTTAATATTTTTTTCACCATCAGTTAGTGGTACTTAAGTCTTCTTTATCATATCCTCAAAAATGTATATATAAACTCTCAATGCAGAACAAGAAGCATCTGTTGCACAATAAAATGTAATGCAGAACTATTAACAAAGATATTTCACGTTTTCAGAATAATTTTGGGTCTGCTTCTGTTCATTTTCTTTCTAGAAGAGATTGTACCAGAGAGGAATATGGAGTAATGAAAAAGTTAAGGCCCAAAAGTAGCGTATCATTTTTCCATCATAAGCCACTGGTGCTTCTATATTTGCCACATGATTATGATCAGCTGCAAACCTGAGATTAAATGCCTTTAAAAAAGAAAGTTTGCTTTCCCTAATTCACATTTATTAAATTAAACTCTACAGTACTATATAACTATACTATATACTGTAAACTATAGTACACCCTGCAAGTTACTTTGAAGCTCTTCTGATATACTCTTAAAAACAATGAAATCATCCAAATAAAATTGAAACTTTATTCAATGTTTTAGATTTTTGCATTTTTTAAAAATATGCTGCGTGCTGAAACAAATCCATAGGGAGACTGTTTAAAATAGACAAGTTTCTCATGTAATAAACACAGTAAGGTCTATTAATTTTTTTCAAAAACAACGTGCTGGTATGCACTCGGCAAATCAAGAATACAAAACATCTTTGCTCTTTGCAATTCTACAAATGCTTTTATGTATAGAACAGATAACATTGCATTACAATAAATCCATTTTCTCTGTTAAATCTATTTAAAGGTGGATACTCCTATTTTACTTTTTTTATCACTACAGCAGCATCAATAATATCCCTCTGCATCAAATCCTTTATGTCTTTTGACATAAGTCTCAATGTTGCAAGTTCTTTCGTATGCAAACATCTCTTTTTTTTCCCATTGTTCAAAAGGACTAATCCATGGGAACAGTCCAATTCCTTTTCATGCCAGGACCACTGAAACTGATGCTTGTCCCACAACAGTCTTTAACCAGGCGAAACATGTCCTTCCAGTGTCCCAGTATTTAATTCAGCAAATACGTTTCTAAATTAGAAATATCTGTTGTGTCCAATAGACCTGTACATGTTTTTTTTAAGAATTTTGTGAATTTGTTTTAAGGACATAAATAACATATTTAACATTTCCTAAAATCTTAAGACCATTGTTTTTTTTATAATATACCATATTCCAATTCTCTATTCTAATTTTCGTATACAGTGAGTTACCCGTTTTTAATTTTCCTGCTTGAATGGAAGCAACTTGTTACTTCTTTCTAGGAAGTTTCAGGTAGCAACCTAGTTGATTTGATGATTTTCCTTACAAGATTTGATCTTGAAAACTGGGCATGGAACCCTTCCCCACTTTATATTTCAATAGATGGAGTTAAGGTATTACTTCTGATTTTCCCAGTATCATCACAGGGCTTCTACATCAGAATCCAATATCCTTTGCAATAGCTAAGAGGATGCTAAAAATGCATCTATCCAGAAAATGACAGCTACTAAAATTCTAAGTGCGCTAATACCACTTGGGAGATACTTTGTTGAATTAGATGGGAAACATGCGTAAACATTATTTTTGGAACAAGATTTTGATCTTACCAAAAGGTCCAGAATATAGTGCTATTGTTAGTTTAAAAATACTGAGAATTGGGAGGATTTCAATAAAGAACAGCATATAAAGGATTCACATAGCAGAGTATATTAACAAATTTTATTCTTACTGGGAAATAATTACTTATCTTGAAAGTAATTTAAATGGAAGAAAGCACAGCAATGTCTAAGATGTGCACAGCATAGTCTATTGTGTTTAGTGAGACTTATTTCCAAAGAAATATTATAGGATTGCAGTATCAGTACAATAGAACATGAACAATCTTATTTATTGGCTACATAGCTTGAAAAAAATATGAATATGACTTACAAGCTCATTATGTAAGAGAAAAGTGTTTCACCAGGAGAACTAATTTATGGATCCATGACAGGCATCTGTAAAAAAAAAAAGAGAGAGAGAGAAAGAGAGAGAACCACTATAAATACACAGGTTCTCCTTACCAACTCTAACTCTGGACTAACTTCTCCCATAATAATTGACAATCTGGAGGGTTCTAAGTTGGTAAGAGCTGATTTAATATTGTTTTAGTGGTTTTATTTATTTTTTCTTCTGTGATGTTTTAAGTAAGTTTAAAGAAGGATATAGATAATAGTGGTAATGTATGTGTATAAATTTTTAAATTCACATTAAGAATTTGTAAAAATAACTCTGATTTGTGGCTGACAGTGTTGAAAATTACTTCTCAAAAACATAAACCAGAGTTTTGGCTCCTATTCCAGTTCTGGTTTTCTGAACAACAGTTTTTCTGGAGTAGTATTTCCAAATGAAAACAGCACATTGAATGCATTGGCTTGCTTATTGAAATATTATGATATATTTCCCCATGACTAGCAAAAATTATGTCATCAAATCCAAAGGCCACTTACTATCTTGACTATCGGCATCATCAGAAGTTCAAGGACTGAAGCTTTTTGTTTAGTTAGATCTTGTTGCTGGAATAATCTGCATGTAGATTTGATTGCTACATGTGGTGAACAAACATCTAATACAATACTAAAAATGGAAAATAAGAAACTACTGTCTTTTCTTGTTTAAAAGTGCAATTTTACTTGAAATGCAATTCTAATCATGTACTTTCTCTAAGGAAATCTTATAGGTGGCTCTGGAAAAAAACCCAGTTTTGGTGATGCATTATGTTCATCTGAAAAGAAGTGGAGTTATTATTCTTTCTGGAAAGGAGACACTGCCATTTTTAAAAATAATAATTAGCATATTTTTCTCCTGTTTGGAGAGAGAGTCATGTCTTTGAAGCTACTGCACACAAGCCTCTATCATACCCATTATTATTTCTGTCAACCAACGAAAAATTCGTGTTTAACATGTTTTGCAACTAAAAGGTCAAGCAAGACCATGATCTTTCCCAATGGGAAAAAATCAAAGAAGTTTTTAAAGGAAAAAGTATCTTAAGAAAAATAGACATCAATCCTCTTAGATGTTTTTGTTTTTTATTTTATTTTATTAAATTTACTATAGACATGTTACCTCATAGAATAGTGATTTGCTACTTTGCAATGTCAGGCAACTGATTTTATCAAACGAGCCCATATTTTATATCTACTGCTACATATCATTATCTATATATTTCCATTGGGTAGCAAAAAAACCTGATTGCCAAAAATAGAAAATTGATTTTTTTTATTTGAATAAATAATGTCAGTTTCCTACCCATACAATCTATCATTTTTCTATTGTTCAATTTTCCACTGAAAATAGTTAATTGATTTATTGTGTTAATTTCTTATCTGGTTGGAATCTTTTTGTAGGGAGTATCCATAACATTATCAGCACTTCAAGAGAAGGATTATCCAGTGATTTGTATGGTAAGATGTAAATTCTATAAAGCTATACTTTATCAGTCTTTCAGGTTGTGGCAGTAAAAGGCACAAAACACACCTACACAGCTGCTACAGAGCTGCATTTATTATGGTTCTGGCATTTCGGACACCATTTTGACCACAAGATGAATCAGTAAGCCTAAATAGATCAGGAGTTTTCATAGGATTGTTCCTCCCCGCCAATGAAAAATGAACCTTCCCCCTCTCCTCATGAACAAACCTAGTGATTTCAAGAAAGAAATATCCTCTATATACTGTACTTTCAGTAATTCCCTAGGTCCCAGGGCTACTGTACTTTATGATTTCCCCTGTCTTAAGGGAATCCAGTCATGGGTAGGCACACTGAGTGTGTGGAGGTCCATAAGATAGGCTGTAGAATTGATAGGCTACATTCTTACTCTGCCTGGGCAGGCACTTTTCCAACTAAAACCAGCCATTAGTAATCTGCCCCAGAATTTCCAACCTTCCTCAAATGTGCTGGTAGATACCCACCTACAATTTGAGAATCCCTGCAGTAGATAGGAGGGTGGGGTTTTTTGTTGTTGTTAAATGACCATGGAAAAATACTGTAAGAAGAAAAATGAGAACAGGGTGGAAGAAAATCAAACTTCCACTTTTTTGAAAGTAACTAACACCAGGTAAATTTATACTTATTATGCTATTTGTAATGCATATTTTTCTCATTCATGATATTTATAAATTGATAGCCCATTATTTTGTAGTTATTTCAGAGTACTTTTCCCTTATACTTCTAATTGATAATTCTCCTCCATTGTTCAGGGATTTTTTTCTTAATGAAAGTCATGCCTCTGAAATTATTTCAGTGAAGTTAAGTTGAATGTACTTTTCACGCTAAGCAGAATATTTAGATTCAGAACCAGTTACCTTTACAATTTATTCCTACTTGGTAAAATAATTTATTTTTTAGCTTCTAATATATTGCATTAGATACTTTCTTCCTCTTGGTGAAAAAAATCTAAATGCCAGATAGTTGGCTCCAGTAGCATCTTATGTAAGACCTAGAAGCAAAAGCTGGAATGGATTGGTAATTTGAAAAGTACAATAGATACCAATATATTAAATGGAGTAGCTTAATTATTTATTTGCATAGACTCTTAGAACAAAGATGAATTTATTTCTGCAGAATCTTAGAACAAATAGAGAAGTGAACAAAAACTGAATTTTGAGAAGAGTCCTTTCTTATGTATTGTTACAAAGAAGAGCTTTCAGTGAAATGCTAGTTACATGATGGCAAAATGGAAATTGCCTATTGAAATTTGCTGAAGATCTTGACATATAAATATTCTCCTTTCTTTTTAAAAGTTCACTATGTACCCTTCGTTCTTTTCCTGGCTTGCTTTCTTTTTAAATGTAGTGCTCTTTTAAAAGTAACATTTATCAGGGCCCAAGATCCTTTGTGATCTGAAAAGGCAGTTCTGCTTACACTCAACAACAATTTCTCTAGATTGCTCCAGGCCATAGCAATGCCCTATGTCCCACCCCAAATCTCTCTTTTCCTAAGAGCAAATTTAAGAGGAACAGAGAAAGCTATGTTGTTGCCAAATGAAAATTCTACGTCCCATCTCTAGAACAATCTATTATTTGTGGAAGAGCACTTCCTCATGAAACATAAATGTTACAATTTTAAAACTCTAGAATTCAATGCCTACTTTTTGACTTTCTTTGTTCTTAACAATAATCCGCTTCATTTACCCCCTACCAAGGTTAAGATAATGTATATTTGATATGTTACCACAAATGATGCTTTGGAAATGGATGAATGCAAGCGCTTGCTTCATAATAGAACAGTGTTTTCAACTAACTCAGGGGTGAAATAATACAGCCTTGAATATTTAATTTTTAAAAATGCAGCTAAAATTTTGTCAGATTTCCATACTCTCAGATTAAAGTTTGGCTGTTTTTAATTATATTTATTTATTTGGTGTGTGATCCTGGCCCTCTGATAATGTCTCCCTCCTGAAAATATTGCTGGTATTGCTCTTGCTCCATTCAACAGATTATAGAGGTCATCATTTTCTAGGCCCAAAGTTGACATCATAGTTTTTCTCTGAAATTTTTTTGGTGAACTGGTCCACTGAAACAATGGGGCATGATCGTTCTGTGTTGTTTCCTTTGTGCAGTATACCCCTCTGATGATGGCAGCCAGACTGCTGTTTCTTATTGTTGGTCTCTGCTATATTTCAGTAGTTACGCATATTGTTCTGACAGTTTGTTCTTAATTCCATTCTCTTCCAAATAATATCTTGCATTCTTAAATTATCATGCGGCAGGAATTGTAGTAATCAAGGATTTAAAAGAAATTCTTATTCCTCTGCGGTTGTGGCAAAACGTGTGTACTCTTGGACATTATAATTTTATATGTGAAAATATGGTACTTCTTGACTTTGAAATCTGTAGAAGACCAAACTCATTTTAGATAATTTTATAAACGTTAGATGATCAGAAGATGATTGATTATGTTTATGTCCACCTTTTGTTTGTAAAGTATAGGTCTGTTTATATCATTCTAATAGATATTCCATGAATGGCTTCTTAATATATGGTTTTTTAATATACTTGAACTTGTAATTCATGGAAGTTGTACATTACATTGGCAGCTGTAGAGCTCAATAATGAGATTCATTTGCTATGAATGTCATAGAATTTACTGCTCACAGATGAATTATGTTGGGAATCATCTTGTTACATATGTGATATAAAATCCTTTGGTCATTATAATGATGATTCTTAATGGAATATAGAAATACACCTTTTAAACCAAGATTATCTTTGCTGCTAAGTTGACTTTTGCTTCTGCTTTTATGTTTGTTCTCTGATAAATTTGTAAACAGTTATTTGCTTATGAGATAAACATGCAGTTATCATTAAACATAAATTTAAGTACAGGTAGCTGTCTACAATAATACAAATAATGAGTCAATTTTCTGTCTCTGTTTTTTAATACAATTTGGTTGACTCTTGGTATTACTTTATATAGATGTGAAATTTGCTTTCTGTACCCATACTCGTTTACTGCATAAATATCAGTTTATTGTTTACATGCTTTTTCTATCAAATTTAATATGTAGTTAAAAAACATTAAAACAATTCAAGTTCTTGGTTCTATTTCCTATCATGGAAAAGTAGGGAAAGAAGATGAAAATGTAATCAGGATAGATCACTGGAAGAGATATCTGAACATGAACTTTAGCATGGCAGTAATGGAAATCAAGCACTTTTTTTGTTAGTTTTGGTGTTCTTTATCTGAGCACATTTATGAGCCAGGGCACAGTACTAAGTGTATTAGGAGTGGATAATTTGTAGAGTCTTAATGGTTGTTATGCTAATGGACTTTAACTAAGGTCTGCTCGATTATCTTACTAAAAGTTTTATGGGTACATCCCAACATATGAAATATAAGATTGGTTCTTTCCCTATCTTTAGATGCCCATCCTGAACGTTCATGAGTACACTGTATGTACATTAAGTATAGAGCACGTAGACAACAGCACGTAGACAAAATATTTGAATATATTATATTTATTGGTAAAGGAGTAAGTAAGTTCTATGTGCCAGGCCATCAAAAGAGGTATTTGTGTTGGTAGCCATCTGTATTCACTGTAAGAAGTAACAGAATAGTGTAAGAGGAAATAATGGAATTTGTACATTCCTGATTTTCCATCCCTTTTGCTGCAAATAAACATCTTATAGACTTTAAAAAGTTAAATACCAGATATCTCTGCATCAGTAAGCTAAAGAGCGGGGAGGGGGGGATTCTTTAGAGGCTTTGGGAAAAGGGAAGCAGATGGACCTCATTACTTTTGGACTCTTTTTGTCTCAGAAAAAAAAAACCAAGAAGAAAACTCACTATAATAAGCCTGCTCTAACTAGAAAATAAAACATTAAATTTTACATTTCTCTAATAAAAATAAAGAGACTTAACAAGAAGTAATCGCCAGATTTACTTTTGGATATTTTGGGATTTGACTAAGAAAACATGCTTACTGATTTGGATAATTTAGTTTAGGTGCACAGATTGGTTTCTTATTAAAGTTTATAGTTCTAATTAGTGATTATCTAAGGTATACTTTAGTATAAACAACACATGCCCATTCTTATTTAATTAAAAAAAACATAAAGAATAAACTGATTCATTTTTAAATTGTGACTCAAGAGAAATTCAGTGCTGAGACATTTACATAAAAGAGGTTTGGGTTTTTTTTATCCAATATTAGTTATCTGTTTTAATTAATACCGTGTGGTTGATGAGACAACTTGTACTAGGAATTAGACAGTACTAAGAAAGCATCTTTCTGGGAGTGAACATAGTTAGTGCTCTTGTGTGCCCCTGTTCCATCATGGTTATGTAGAATGGCAATATAACCTTCATTAGGGAGCTGTGGTGGCTCAAGTGGTTAGAACAGAGTACTGCAGATCAGCAGTTTGGCTGATCGAATCCCACCAGCTCCAAGGTTGACTCAGCCTTCCATCCTTCCGAGGTAGGTAAAATGAGGTCCCAGATTGTTGGGGGCTGTCATTGTAAACTGCTTAGAGAGAGTTGCAAGCCCTGATAGGCGGTATATAAATACAGTGCTATTGCTATATTGCTATTGATCTGAAAGAATGTATAGTATCATGACATGAGCTTCCTGGAATTTTAAAGGCTTGCAAGTTTCAAAATTTAAGATAATCAACTCATTAAAGTATTTTTCAAATCTATACATCACCCTTTGCATACAGGCATCTGGCTTTAGCAAATTCTAACCTGGTCTATCCAGATGTGTTGTGTTATATATAGTAGTGCTGGTAGTTGTAGTTTTCAGAAATCAGAAGGGACATTAGATTGGAGAAGTTAGCATGTTCCTAAGATGCCCAGTTTTTGTGTACAGGAATTTTACTCCCGATCCAAATGAGTATCTTTATGTTTTTTTTAAAAAAAAATTCTTGTCTCTTTGTCGTCTTCAATTTCCAGTACTATATAGAAATGATATGAAAAAATAAAAATAATTTTCATATATAATTGTTCTTACAAAATAATAATAAACAATAAGTATTGCTGAAATTTGGATTGTCAGGATTTCCTAAAAATCTAACGGGAGAATTAAAATTGCATCAATTGATATAAACCCTGAGATTATCAATTGATAAATTCTTTGCATACCGTTCTCTCTGCAATACACTGTGAAATTGTAAATTCACTTAACTGGCTTTATAATCTGTTAGTAACCTAACAAGCATTTCATGTAATTTGGTAGTCATAAAATCTTACGGAATGCTTTGTACAGATATGAGAAATATGGCTTTAGCAGACTAATTTAGGAGCCTAGGAGTAATGTTTTATCTCGTCTCTCACCAGTCTTCTCCACACATCTGCTGTTTGGAGCTGTAACCTCTTTCTCCTTTCAGACTAATAAACTGTAATTCTTTAGATCAGTGGTTCTCAAACTTTCCTTCACCCCAGATTCCCTTTAAATACCTTTTGTGGTCACAGACCATGGCATGGACTCCCAAACCTTAACTCAAGATTTAGAACACTAGACTGCATCAAGCTTTTGTAGACTCCTGTGACAACTTTCTCCCCCCCCCCCCCGCACGGGTCCGCAGAACACAGGTTGAGAACTACTGCCTTGGATGGTTCACCATTGGTCAACAGACTTTTATGAGAAACTAGCTGATGACCTGGCATTGCCCGGGTATAGTCGGGGCTGACACTGTTAGCTGTATGTGTGTCGGTTTTCCTTTCCTTTCCTTTCCTTTCCTTTCCTTTCCTTTCCTTTCCTTTC
>JANHJO010006663.1:33040-44294 GCA_032468235.1 Pseudoxyrhopus heterurus | reverse complement strand
GCTGACGAGAACATTCATTGAATGAAATGGGATAGAAAAATACTCTCTGGTAGTGTATTTTAGTCCTAAACTTTGTTTAGCCACAGTTCAAAGCTACAATGGCACTGAAAAAAAGAGCCTTATGATCAGTAGCCCTGATTACGACCATCAGACTATCCCCGTATGATCAAAATTCAGTCACTTGGCAACCAGCATGTATTTACAATGGTTGCAGCATCCTGAGATCATGTGATCTTCATTTGCATCCTGCCTAGTTGACTTCCAACAACTAAAGTCAATAGAGGAAGCCAGGTTCACTTAATTAGCACATGATTCCCTTAACAACTGCAGTGATTTGCTTAGCAAAAGGACTGTAAAATTGGGTTTCACTCACTAAACAATCGCCTGGCTTAGCAATGGAAAGTCTTCTCCCCATTGTGATCATAAGTTGAGGAACTGTGTTGTGTATATAACTGTGTTATATACACAACCAGATTCTGCTACAAACTCAAGGTATGCCTTGCAGTTAAAAGCCCTTTCAACTCTTGGGCAATGGGCAAAGGCAGGGTAGTCTAAGGCAACTTGACATTTCAATTCATTAAACAACTTACATTAATATTACTACATTTTTAAACCAAATTGTTGTTGTCTTTTTGCTGAGGGGAATAATATGTTCATGCTTTGTCACACAGGAAATGGACAAACAAAAATCCCATCCCAGACATGATTGTTGTCCATTGCTAGCATTTTTTCTGGAATATGGAATATGTTTCAAGTTCTGTTCCATAAAAATCAGCCAATTGGAAAATCCCAACATACTGTTTTAGATCTGTATTTCTCAATCTTGGCAACTTGAAGGTGTGTGGACTTCAACTCGACTTCAACTCCCAGAATTCTCCAGCCAGCATGTGGCTGGGGAATTCTGGGAGTTCGTCCACTCATTTTAAAGTTGCCAAGATCGACGTACACTGTTCTAGATGGACAGTTTTGTTCTGGCTTTGAAAGAAAACATCTTTCATGCACTGTTTAGGTTTCCAGCAATCTAAGGCTCCAACAATTGAGAGATATCATATCTCTTGAACTTCTGCAAAAGATACAATAGATGCATTTATTCTGTTTTTTTCATTGTGCTGTAAAAGTCAGCCACTCTGAAAACCAAACAGGAACAGTTGAGTGGCATCTGAAATTTTAAACAGCAATTGTGTGCTTTCAATTTCCATACTTAGACTGCTTAAATGAGCATTTGTAGTGTCTTCCAGATTTTTTGGACTACAATTTGGACTGATTCTGGATCAGTTTTGATTTGGCTAGTGGGTTCATTCCAGAGATAATGGCAGTTGTAGTTCAAAACATTTGGAAAGCAATAGATTGCCTTTTTCTGGGACATAGACCATGTAACATATATAATAGAAAAATATCTTGCTTTCCAATGCACTTTTATCAGAACACTACTGAAATGGTTACTAGAGATTTATCTGTGCATAAAAATCTTGATTCCTAAAGAATTGTAATTAAAATATAAATGTTTCAGAGAGTTGGTTACATTTCACAGTTAGTGCTCTTCCTGACCTTGGCAATTTGCATGCATTTCCACAGTGGTGTTTTTCCCATTCCAATTTATTTCTGTTTCTATGACTACAGACTGAAATCCAATCAGCCCCTTCAAAACTAGATACTTTCATTGACCATATCAATCAAATGGTTGCATAACTCAATGAAACATTTTTTTTTAAAGTTGGTTGACAGTGAAGATTTCAGAATCTCCCTGTTAAATGATAGCTTTGATACCTTTTTTCTCTCATTTCTTTTGCAGGATGAAAATTCGTATTTGGTATTACTGGCACCATAGCCAGGTAGCAAGAGGGATTCATGACACATTAAATACAGATGAATGTGATATAGAACTTGTTGATATAGTTACTAACCTATGTGACATTTCAGTTTCAATTTTATTGACAAGGTTTTTTTAAGAAGAAGAAGAAAATCACAAGCAAAACTCACTCCTGGTGATAACTCACCCCAAGCATGCTTTAAAGAACTATTTCGAATCGCTAACAGACATATTTAAAAAAAAAAAAGAAAAGAAAAAGAGAGTTCAAACTATTGGAACCATTAAATTTAATAGACGAGAGTTAAAGACATG
Organism: Pseudoxyrhopus heterurus; assembly: GCA_032468235.1. Lineage (NCBI taxonomy): Eukaryota > Metazoa > Chordata > Lepidosauria > Squamata > Pseudoxyrhopus > Pseudoxyrhopus heterurus. The sequence goes on along the minus strand of JANHJO010006663.1, from coordinate 42,172 downwards.
TTTAACTCCTACTGAACTAAGGAAATTTGCAAATGCTTAACATTGGATAGCATCACACGCATTTATTTCAATTATTATTTTGAGTGATTTTGTAGGTCATGACACACATGCCCTGCCATTTCATATGGATTGCAACATTTTGTTTCATCATTTGTTCCTTCTCCCCAAACTAGGCAATCTACAGAATTGCCTATATATGGATTCTATATTTTTGACCCAAAACATTTCCAGGAATTATGTTCCTTCTTCTTAAAAGGTGTCCAAGTTCAGAGAATTATTGTCAAGGTTCCGACTGACGAACCCAACCAAGCCAGCCAGTCAAGACGATCAGAGCTTTTTAAGCATAACTTTATCGAGTACACCATTTCAGCACACATGAAGCAAAACAAACTCCAGCTAGTTCCCACGGTTTTCACCTAATTAAAAATGAATTCTTTCCTCCCCTCCTTCGTCCAGATCACATTGGCCAATTAGGTGTTCTGATGTCTCTATGGTAACTTCCTCAAGTCCTTGCCAAACATCTGTTGAGATGACTTTGGTTCCCATGGGATGAGTTCTTGTTGTCGTCTGGACTAGCATTCCAAACCTTTCCCTCCCCCCATGGTTTGTGGCAAGCTGAGAAACAAAAAGAGGGCTGTGACAGCATAGGGTCATTTCGAAGTTGACAATTATGTCTAACAAAATTAATTTTGAGATCTACAGTAATCTTAACTTAGTCGTACTATAGATAGTAGTGCCACCTAAATCTGAAATCATGCCCTCCCAATTCCAATAACCTTCTAATTCTCACAGTCACACAGTCTTTCATCTAAATTAAAAATAACCTTCAGCTTTGCGTCAAGTAGGCTTAAGGCTCCACTTTGTTTAGCATCTTTTAACACCTTCTACTGGAAGCCCAGCTAGGGTTACGTTTAGGCTCCCATAGAATCAGTGAGTAAAACTAATGTGACATATACATTTGGAGAGGTTCTTAATGCATATGGAGCCACTTCCATTTTCATTCTTCCTCATTTATCTCTAGGAAAAATACATGGATAAATCCTATTGAGATGGAAAGCCACCTATGGTGAAGGTTAGATCCCCATGAAATCAGTGAGACAAACCAACATGTGAGTAGGATTCTGAGAGGCTTTTAGCTGAAACTGGGCAACTTGTATTTCTTTACACTTCATTTCATTACACTTCATTACATGGCTCAGGGCCAGGCTATCTTTGAGACTGCCTCCTACCACATGTTTCCCAGTGCCCAGTGAGATCCCACAGGGTCAGCCTCCTAAGGGATTCCATCAGCCAGGCAATGCCGACTGGCGGGCCCATGGGGGAGAGCCTTCTCTGTGGCAGCTCCGGTTCTCTGGAACTAGTTATCCCCAGAGGTCCAGACTACCCCCACTCTGCTGGCTTTCCAAAAGGCTGTGAAAACCTGACTTTTTTGGCAGGCTTGGGACCATTGACCTCACTTAAGAGAGGATCTGCGAGGTCTGGAATATATGGTGTATGTCCGTGTTATCTTATTAGAATGCATTATAATGATTTTATTACATATTGTTATATTTTATATATTGTTTTTATTGTTCTTGTTGTGAGCCACCTAGAGTCTTCTGGGAGTTGGGTGGCATATAAGTATGACAAATAAATAAATAAATAAATACATTTCATGCCCTAGGCAAAATGTGTGGGCAAATATTAGTATTAGTGATAGGCTCCCATAAAATGTATGACAAAACCTAACATAATGATTAGATTCAGGGACCTTCTTAGTCGATATAGACCTCTTCCATTTTAGTCTTCCCCATTTTACTTCCTAGGCAAAATGCATGAGGAAATCCCATTGGATTTCCATTAAAATAGAAATCCATCTAGATTTAGGCTCCCATGAAACGTGAGAGGAAAAACTAAAATGATGGTTAGATTCAGAGACGCTCTTAATGCATACTGGGCCACTTTTATTTCCATTCCACTCCTTTTTCCTCCTAAGTGAAAATGGGAAAATGGAATGGAAAACTATGTAGGGTTAGAGTTCATTGCAATCAGTGAGAAAAATCAGTATCAAGATAATACTTGGAGAGACTATTAAAGACTTATATTATATTTCAATTCTGCCTCATTTTACTCACTCAAAAAAATGCATGCTGAAATTCCATTTGGATGAACATCCCCATAGGTTTAGGAATAGACTTCCATGCAATCTCTAAAAATAGCCTACCTGATGATCAGATTTGGAGAGTCTCTTAATGGATAGTTAGACTGTTTCATTTCTATTCTGCCTCATTTTATTCACTTGGCAAAATACATATGCATGAAAATCCACCAAAGGTTAGGGTTGGGCTTCCACAAAATCAGTGATAAAAATCAACATCATAGTTAGATATGCAGAGGCTCCTAATGGATAGTGGGATAGTTATAAACCAGTCAGCCATGAAATATATATGCTACACAAAGGGACCTCACTCAAAGTAAGATATAACTCTCTAGGACCATCTCACCTATGCCAATGAGACTAAGAAGCAGGCACCAAGTGAGACTGCATATAGCAACATTCTTAATCAATTTCTGTATCAATTCCATGGTGGGCAATTTCCATAAAATAAACTTTCAATTCTCAAAACTTACTGAAAAGGTCTCCAGGTCTTCATTATGGGTTATGATTGGACCAAAATACTCATTAAACGACATGTAGCAGACACTGAGCGCCAAATGGATCTAGCCAGGACCCCAATTTTCATTACCAGTGAATCCAACAGGAACTTTCCCAACCTTTTGTTTAGTTAACTTTCTCTCCCTTTTATTATAATTAACTAAACTTGAAGTACTGAAGGGCCTTTATTCAGGTACAGTCTCACAACTTTCCCTTAGATGTCTTTGAAGGCCAACACAGGAAGATTCCCCACCTAGAGAGACAATGTTCCTATGACTTTGGACACACAGAAACAACACAGCAGGTGCTTCTACAGTACATGTATTACAGAGACATTCATACCAGCCTTATCTCACCATCTCTGCATAAATATCCAGGATGCACAGCACAATACCAATCCTACCACAACTTTGACTCTTATCAGGTTCTGAGCAGCAGTGCTTAAAATTGTTGGATGATGACCTATATCATAAACCCATCATAATTTTCATTTAGTTCAGCGTTCCCCAATCTTTCTGACTTCATGTACTAGTGGAAGGGGGGGAGAGGATGGTTCTGTGTGAGCAGTGGGTAAACGCACACATAGCTCCATTTGCGCAAACAGCTGGTACATGAGCATGCTGATCACACAAATGGATCTTCAAGCACTTGCCCACTGGTGCTTCTGCAGGCCTGTTCCAAATGGGCCATGGCCCAGTATAGGGTCATGGCCGAGGGGTTGGGGACCCCTGATCTAGTTCACCATTCTAAAGTGCTGTCTAATTTGATAGACATATAATCTTGCATATACCAATCTTTATGATCCCATACACCCATCTAATGTTCCTCCTCCTCTTAGATTCTTTTAAACTCTTGTTTACACACACAGAGATACACACACATTCTGTTTTAACACATCTATTTTTAATATTTTCATATTATTCAAATATGCTTTTAAATTGACTATACCTCAAACTCCTTATGCAGATCTACGGTATGGTTGTAATAAAGATTTGATTTATGTTCATTTCCATCTTGCCTTATTTTACTCACTTGGCAAAATGCACAGAGAAATTAAAGAAACAAAGCAGGTCTTCAAAGCATTAAAACAGCTGCTTCCTTTGTAAAAACTCCTATAGCTGCTTTCAAGCTCTCTTTAGCAATCCTTCTATGACAGCACAGACTTCTGTTGTATCACCCTTTGTGGTTTCAGTGATATTCATGTGCACCTAGAATGAGGGACTTGAAGACCATTTTGAAACACTTGAGACTTTCAAAAGGTCATAGCTTCCTCTAACATTTAAATCAGAAGTCCTTTAATCGTGCTAACACTTTTTTCATAGTACCTCTTTCAAATGTTTTGTGCAGTCCTATTGCAGGCTCTGTAGTGATACTATTCATATTCTTGCATTATTTCAACCTTTTAATGATTAATATGGTACCTTTGGTGTGTTAAATGAGCAAGACATGAAAGTTCATAAGGAATTTTCAAGCTAATATTTAAGAAGAATTTGATATACATAGAAAAGCAATTTGTAGTTGAGTTACTGACTGAGTTACAGTGGCAACTAAAAATTAATTTATTCATATTCATGGGGTGCTATACATTTTTTTCTCTCTCAAACTCAGTTTAAAGTACGTACATTTCCTAGAATAATTTCCCGGGGCTCTTTTCAAAAGTTGATTACACACTATACTTCTTGTTAGATGTCATAAAGAATCAACTCAATATCAGAGATTTCTGTTCTAATAGTGATTTCAGACTGATGATTTGATTGTTTCTTTAAATTGAACTGGAATTCTGTGGGCCACATTGGATGCTTTCAAATTACTGTGATGGTTTCAATGGACATCTTTGCCCAAACATGCCCAGTTTTCACTAAAACAGTGTTCTGATCATGTGAACTCATTCCACTGAACTGGGAAGATGAAGAAAATCAACTCTCAACTTTTGAATTGAACTGACAGTTGGTATTTCACATTCCAACCAATTACGTTTGATCATTCCCTTTATTTTTCTCATGGTGTACAAGATAAATTGTCTTTCTGAAAGAAATGGAATATTTTCTTAAGATATATAGGTAAGCTGGATGGATGGGACCCAACCATAAGCACTAAGTTCATGCTGTAATATAAGTCAGGATCTAATTATCATCTGTTGAACAGCTAAATCTAACAGGGTCTTTGGTGCCAAACTATATATGACGTATAGGTCAACCTAACACTGAATCAGTTCTGATCTGGACATTTCACCTTCACTTAATGAAATGAACTTCAACTGAAACTCAAAACACTTCATAATACTTTCATTCAGCATGCCACCTCATGGATAGTTAAGCTTTTAAGCATGATCTTAAATTCATAAAAGACTTATGGATGAAGATTGAAAACAACCATAAATGTTCTTTAAAGCCTGCTATGAACTGAAGACATAATTATACCAGTTTCTTGTTTATAATTTGGCTGTATTTTGAAATGTTTATGTAAACTAATTTCCAACTTCCTACATCATGGCTGAATGTCCTGCCTCAGCACACTCTTAATGACAGAAGCAGACATTTGGGGCTTAAATCTACCAGCTTGGAAAGCAAAGATGCCAGCCCCCATTATTCACTGCTGGCACTCAGTTATACAACAACAAATCATTGCTGATCTACTCTGTGCATTCCCTGATTATTACAAAGACCATACTTCTGTCTTGTAAAACAGATTGCAGAATTGGAAAAAGGGCAGATTTTTGCAAACACAAAATTGATTATGTTTCTGTATTTAATATAGATTATATCCCCACTTAGTAACAATTATCCAATTCTGCAAAAAAAGAAAAAAAAAGTTAATTGGAAAACCTGTTTCCAAACAAGTACCAAAATGAACTTTATCTGGTTCATCCTTTATCGTCTCTCAACATAAAGAATAAACTGCCGCAAAGCTGAGATTGCATCAGTTTTTACATATGGAATTGCTAATTCCCCCATATCCACCTTTCAGATGTTCTTAATTTTTCTATACTTTTGTCATCAAACATTACCAGAGATTTGTGTGTACCATACTGATACTATATATAAAGTGAGTCTGCATGAGTAAATAACACCAAATTGCTTGTTTAATCAGTTTTATATATAAAAAAATCTTGTCTAGCTTTGCTTCTAGCTACCACCACTTTTGGATTTTTTGCTTGAAACTGAAAGAAATGAAAGTTTAATTTCAGGATTTGACTATTAGATCTGTTTGATTATAGAAACTACTATCATGATTTTTAGAGTGAGAGTTATGTATTTCATATTTGTAACTGTATCAAAGAAATTCAGTAATTACTTTTTTTTTGCATCTTTCCCTCACTGACTCTTCCCTTTTTAGTTTATTCTTTGTTTTTCTATATTTTACTTTTTATTGAAATTTAATAGTTTCGGGGGGGGGGGAGATCATCCATAAAGTCATCCAACATGCCAATGTGAGTAAATTATTAGTTCCTAGTTTCAGTAACATCACTTTTAGCTGTGGTAACATCAGGCAAATGCTTGTAATTACTGATTAGTCTTTCACTCATTATGTAGGAATTTAGACCATTCCTCCATGAAAAAGTCTTCCAAGTCAGTAACATTTGAAGATTTTCTAATATAAACTACTTATTGCAAATCCTGCCATATTTCTATGAAGTTTAATCTGAGCTTTGACTTACTGCAGCCATTCCAGAACCGTTGATTTGTTCTTCATCATTCTTTTGTTGACTTGGTTGAATTTTGGCGGTGATCCAAATACTTGCTTCTTGACCCACTAGAACTTCAGTTTAGATAATGGGTACAAGACCTAATGTTCTCTTATGGATTTCACTGTTACATAAGACAGTTTCTATTTACTTTGGTGGTGGCAAGCAATGCAGATCCTAAGGCAGCAAAGCATGTTATCAACTTAATGCAGTGTATAAGGCTCTTAATGTGGAATGCAGTGTTTCATTTCCCCCCCATATATATTAATAGTTATGTAGCCTGAAAGCATCCAATTTTCTTTCATCTGTCCATGGAATAGTCTTTCTAGACATCTGGAGAACAATCCAGGTGCTTTTTGGCAAAGGTGAGATGAACATTACTATTATTCTTAGGGAGCAGTGAATTCTGTTGTGCTATTCTCCCATGAACTCCATTTTAAGTCCATGCCTTTTTCTAGTCAAAGATGATAGTGGCTATTTTCCAGTGATTTCCAACAATTTATCAGAACTGCCACCTAGGTCAGGGGTGTCAAACTCATGTCATCACAGCGGCATCATGTGATGCATCAGGACTTTTTCCTCCTTCACTAAACCAGGCATGGTGTGGCCAATGCATGACACATCCAGCCCACGGGCTGGGAGTCTGACAGCCCTGATTTAGGACAACAAAATTTTCATCTTAATTTTCATCTTTCTTTTAATATGAGTTTACCACAAAGGAAGAAAAATCCTAAGGAACAACAGAACTCTCTAAAAGCTGAGAAAATGGAAAGTAGTTACTCTCATTTTAATTTTTCTGTCAGATCCCTTACAGGTGCTTTGGACTAAGTACTGTTTTCTTTATAATTTGTGGAGAAATTAAACATATTGTTCAGGAACATGTCTGGCACAAGATATGCACATTTTGTCATAATTATTGTGTATATTTGGTACATACCTATTGGATTTTCAAGTTGAAAACCTTATTTTGTATATAGTTTTTCTTCCTCTTTTTATAGCTCTATAATAACAACTCAACATGTGGGATTGGGTCCAATCTTAGTCACATCTGAAATTGTTACAATAGTATAAGTCATGACTGAGCTGCATTCATTTTACTGGGTTTGCTCCAAATATTACTAAATCTGGATCAGCTTCCAGTTCTTCAAATTATAGTGTCAGATAATGCATAAATTACAATGCACAAAGTTAGCAAAACTGAAGCTACACAAATAACAAAAACTAACTATAATATATCTTGATTTTTAGTGTAGTTGCAGGGAAAAAAACTAGATTAAATGACACCTAAACAAAAGGAAATCAGATGCAGATAACGGTTTGCAATCCCATAGTTTTGCAGCTACAAAGTAGAACTAAAAATATATTATTGTCAGGCTTATTGGACCTGTTCTATACTAATAAAGTCTCATTTGAAAAAGGTTTCCCAGCAGTAGATCTATACAAATAATTGAATGAATGGAATATCTCCCAGATCCATTCCTGAAGGCCACAAAACAGCAGCTTGAAAGCTTGGTGTGGGCATTTTGAGTCCTTGCCCAGAAAACCTCAAAATGGTTTTAATGATTTCTACCTTTGAAGAATAGATCAGTAATTTACACACAACCAGCAGCCAACCAAAGATAGACTATCTGAAAGACTATCTGAATGAATCCCCTTGCTCAATTTAGAAATTAAGTTGTGATGGCCAGATGGGATATCACACTGGCCTGAAAGTGACTGATTTGTGTCATCTTAATAATAGAACAGCTCTTCTCACTCACTGACTATGCCACTAGCCATAAAATTGAGATCTTACTCTACATTTGTTTCAATCCCCTAATGAGGACTGTATGTCTGCAAATGTAGCAAAATTATCTTCAATTAGAAACTTGGTGACCATCAATTGAAAATTAGTGACTCCCCAAACCATCTGAACCCTTTTCATTTTATCTGAATTAATTTCCAGTCTCTTGTCTGATTTCCTCTCATCTTATTCATTATCAATTATTTTCTTCTAGCATAAAAAAAGGCAGGTATGATTTAATATCTTTCACAAGTAGACATGCCTACCTAAGAAAATAGCTGTACTAGATATGGAAATAAAACCTCAAATCATGGGATCAAACAGAATCATATTTTTTTTCCTCCAGAATTCAAATTAAGAACAGCACTGGGCCAGTGCTTACTGTTAGCTCTAATACATTTTACATCTTCCTTTCCCTGTGCCAATTTTACAGTTCTTTTGTTATAGGAAGGGAAAGTGGATGGTTTACAACCCAGCAGAAGCAGGTTTTTTATTATTGTTTTTCTTTCCAAGCTTCTTATTTTTCCCTTTATTTCTATTTTTCCCATTCACCTGAAATAGACACATCAACTTCCAAATAGCCACGGGCCCTTGTATGCCTCAATCTGGACAGGATATTTTTGAGCAAACGAAGAGTTAACCCAGCAAAAGCATAGGACAAGAGCAGCTTAAATAGTGAGTGCCTTTAATCATTTGTAAAGAGATGGATTTACAAATGGGGTTAGTGCCAGACATTGAAATGGGGAAACATCAGATAACTGGCACAACAGGATGTTCCTCCTCAAAATGTTAAGAAAGCTACAACCTAAAGAAGGCTTGGCATGGCTGCTTTAAACATTATCTGATTAAGCAGAAGTAAAGCATCTCATCTGCATCTGCATGCAGAAGAATGAGAAGGCATTCTATGTTAAGAAATTGCTGTTCCATTTTGGTGAACAAGATGGCTGCCAAAGCCATGAACTCAAGATGGCCGACCAACTATCAAAGTGGCAGTTGGTGGCAGGTGCAAGCCATGAACTGTTGAACTGC
>JANHJO010006663.1:14920-28007 GCA_032468235.1 Pseudoxyrhopus heterurus | reverse complement strand
GATAGAGACAGACAGACAGACAGACAGACAGACAGACAGACAGACAGACAGACACAGGCAGAGAGACGTCATCTAGAAAGAGATCAAAGTGGAGAAAGACCGAGAGACAGATAAGATGGATGGATGGATGGAATAGATGATACTGAAGAAAGAAAGAGAGAGAGAAAGAGAAATAGGGTGGATAGATAGAAAAGATAGCTAGATCAAAATAGAGAGAGAGATGATAGATAGATAAATGGATGGATGGCTGGACGGCGGGATGGATGGATGAAATAGATGATGATAAATAGAAAGATAGATAGATAGATAGATAGATAGATAGATAGATAGATAGATAGATAGATAGATAAAAATGGATCAATCAAAATAGATAGATCAAAATGGATAAATGAGGATGGGTAGATGGAGAGAGAGAGACAGAGAGACAGAGAGACAGAGAGGACATTTTATACTTCAATTTTTTTTTAAAAAAACTCTTTGCCGTGTTTGGACAAAAGGAGACAGACAGGAGAAAGACTTCCAAGCAGCTTTGATGAAAGTCAGATGAATTCCTAGCGGCAAAACCCTAATTCAAGGCTTACGATGGAGTGCAGGCTTCCATTATGCCATGATTGGCCAGGCGCATGCTTGTGCACCCAGGGAAGGAGAAAAACCTTGTTAGAGACCCCACCTCCCTCGGTTGTGAGAGCCGGTCACTCAGCTGGGCGTCCTTAAAGGGTGGAAATGCCTCGCTTCCGACAGGAATGAAATTCGGGGGCAGGAAAGAGGGGGTGCCTTCCTTCGACCCTGCTGCCTTTCATCCCTCGAAGCAACAAATATTCAAAAGGCAAGAGACGGTGCAGACCATTGTCCAGTCTTTCTGATGGCTTAGAGTTCAAAACTTAGCACTGAATGGAACCTCAAAGGTCATCTAGAATGGAATGGAATGGAGTGGAATGGAATGGAATGGAATGGAGTGGAGTGGAGTGGAGTGGAGTGGAACGGAACGGAACGGAACGGAACAGAACAGAACAGAACAGAACAGAACAGAACAGAACAGAACAGAACAGAATATTCTTTATTGTTCAAGTGTGGGTTAGACACACAAGGAATTTGTTTCTTTGTATAAAGTTGGGATTTCATCAGGCATTTTGCAGGCTTGATTTTTCACAATCCAGTGGATTGGATTGGATTTTATTTTAAAATAAACCCCAAATATAGGATTGTCTGAAGATGAATCTGCTAAAACCATGCTAAAATAATTTCAGAGAAAAAAATCAGAATTATCATTTAGTTATTTAATCCAGAATGACACAGAATCTTCTGGGGAAGTCTAGATATGGTCTTCATTCAAAGATGGAATTTATCAGATTAGAAGTTTCTTTTGTTCTGTATTTATCACAAACCACCAGACCAACAATTTCTCCTGCTTTTTAGAGGCATTGACAGTTTTCATTCTCAACTTATCTACATTGACTATTTTTCCAGATCAGTATAATTGAAGTGAAACAAAATTCAGATTTAAGTTTATGGGAATTTTGTATGGGATTATCTTTGTGATACATTTATTCCACAAGTTTGTGTCAGGCACAAAGAATTGGAACCACAGATTAGATTCCAGTTATTGCTCATGCTTATACATAAGAATCTAGTCAACACACAGTCAGTACTAAATTGGTACTAGAGAAGAGTTAATTCAAGGAGTGGAGCCTAGACTTGGTTTGCTTGTGGGAATGTAATGACTCCAGACTGATTCCTCTCTTGACTCCATCTCCAGAATTTGTCTCTTCATCTCTACAACTTGTTAGAGAGTCTAGGAGATATTTATAATGCTATTGTTCACTACTATGTAAAGAAATTATCATTTGTGCTGAGATGCTTATCTCTCTGAGTGTGTCCATGCATGTGTGTATATGGTTCTAACAGCAATAGCAATAGCACTTAGACTTATATACCACTTTACAGTGCTTTTACAGCCCTCTCTTAATGGTTTACAGAATCAGCATATTGCCCCCAACAATTTGGGTTCTCATTTTACCCACCTCGGAAGGATGAATCAGCCTTGAGCCTGGTGAGATTTGAACTGCCAAATTGCAGGCAGCTGGCAGTCCACAGAAGTAGCTCGCAGTACTGCACTCTAACCACTGCACCACCATGGCTCTTATATAAACTTGAGAAAATAATCTAGAAAAACATGTTCCATGACATGGGTTCTGAACCTTTATATGACATTCCATATCTGTTAGGGGTCTGTGAAGTTTTAATTTGAATTTTTAGTTGAAAATGAAATTGACTATCTCTTAGAGTTGTCTTGACTTTCCAAACTCAGTGTGTATTTTTCACTTACAGGTAAAACAGGATTTATGATTTGGATTAAATCATTGAATGAAATTGGTGTCTTAACCTTCAAAATGAATTGACTTTCTAAATTGTATGAACCTGATCTGATGATTAGCTTAGTAGTCCAATCAAATCAAATCAATCTAAATTAATTGATGATTCAATATGAATGGATACATTGAATAAGATCAATCATTGTCATTCAGATAACATTCACGTAAAACTCAGCGATTTATGTTGCCATTTTACAGATTTCCCATAAATGTGTTCCATACTCTATTACATTACTTTAACACTCCTCCTTTTAATTAATTTTTTAAAAAGCGATAAGAGATAGTAGTTCAATAGTAAGGCTACAATTTTATAAGGGAAAGATCTTAGGTTCCATCTTTAGCAGGGGTCTCCAACTTTAGCAACTTTAAGACTTGTGGACTTCCAGTCAAGGTTGGAGACCCCTGATCTATAGCACCTTCAGCACAATTGGGAAGATTGAAGAGCTATTAGTGTCACAATTGTCATTATCATGTTAGATAGACCAAAGGCTGGATTTCTGATTTGGGAAACTTGTAAGAATGGGTAACAATTTCACTGGAATAAAATGACTAAACAACAGGTTGTTAATAAACATTTACAGATTCTTGTATATCCTTGATGTATCAGAGAAGTCACAACAGAAAGATAGAACAATTCTAAATATTTAGTAAACTCAAATATGTGCCCATTGGTGACATTATGATGGCATTTTTTTAGAGAATGATCTCAGCAAGCAAATGAAAGTTAGGAAGTGGCAGAGACAGGAAAAAGCATTGAAGAGAACAGGTTGTGAATATGTCATTTAAAATGGAAATTGAGAATAATGCATGAAAAGAGAAGTGATTAACCAAGGAATGGATCAGAGGTCAGCATATAAATTGGTAGTAACGAAAATTGCTGATAGGAAAAATGATTGGGGATGAGATCAGGTAGAAAATAAGAAAAAAGAGCAAGTTATATAATGTAACAATTTGCCTTTAAGCACATCCTGGATGTGATGTGTTGCAGCAAAGGATGTAGGGCAGAACATATAAAACTAACAATAAAACGTTCATTGATCATGACCCCTGGGAAAAGCAGAAGGACTGAAACTTTGCCCCAGAACATTTTATTTCTTCTTTACCATTCATAAATGATATGGAAATGAAAGACAGATATAACTATTAAAATCTCAGTAGCTTGCACCTCTATATGACCCTTTCTGCTCTAAAAAGGCTAATCAAGAACAGACCCAGTTAATAGCTGAATGGGAGCTTTCCAAGAATTCTAGGGACATGAGCTAGATTGAGAAGTCAAACAACACAGAGAAGAAGGCAATTGCGAACTATTACATACTGTTGCTAAGAAAACTGCTGGTTGTGTCCATAATCAACAAGAGTTGAACTTGTCTCAAGGGAGATGATACTTTTATAGTCATTAAGCATCCAGGAATTAATAGAAAAAGAATAAATGTTCATTGCCAACATCTCTTCCGGTTTCTGGCCCTCTGTCCTCCAGGAATCTAATTCTAAAGAGTAAGGCAAGTTTTAGAATAAATACAGCTTGACATTTACCTTGCTATATATGATAGATATTTGAAAATGAGTATCTGTCAGTGCTGTAGCATTAAAATAAAATTCCCTTCTTCATCAACTATGCAAATAGCATAGCCTAGTAATCTCCCCGGTATCTTTTTGGTACTCTGAGACACCCCTCAGCATTAAAGAATTGCCACTTATCAGTATACTTACTAATTATCATAATGCAAAGGACAGCTAAAAAAAGAGAGGATGTTAAAGGTTCTGATTATACTAATTTGCCTCCTTTCTCTAGTGAATTTCGATTCATCCAGGAACATCAGTTTATAACAGTGAAGAATGGCATTTTCTCTGTATAAGCTCTAGGTGGCTAAACCATGCTGTGTCTCTATTTTTAAATAAGACAGAGCCACATTTACACTAACTGTGTTACATTTCCAACACTCCAAGATCAGCTTAGTATTCAGAAGATTGTTGTCTTACACATTTTCTGTGTTATATAAATCTGAAAGAATAAGCATCATTTCTGGAAAATAGCTGTCATCGTGGAAGCAATAAAGAACATTCTTATTTGCTTTATTTCTCTGTTTGCATTTCCATGCATTCATGTTTTTGAAAAGCTTTCATCATAGACTAAAGCGCACAATGTGACATACATTACAATCAGTTAGATAGAGGCGGGAGGGGATATAGACCATGTGCACTATTATTCATAGGGACTGAAAAGTGTGTTTCTCTGTGTGTATTTACATAAACAGATTGTCTTCCTGCAGTACTCTTACATTATCAACGAATATATGTAAAGCAATGTCACTCCTTTAGATTTCTTGCTTAGTTTTAAATATTTCAGGGCTTGGATGTAAAGCACCATTCAAAACATTTGCAGCTCTGTTGTATGTGAGATACACATTGGTCCATGTGCATTGATCCACTATGGTGGCTCATAGGGTTAGGACACTGGGCTGACAATTGGCAGGCTTGTGTTTGAGACTGGTTGCTGCTGCAGGATGGGGTGAGCTCCTGCTAACCCAGCAGTTTGAAAGTGGGAGACCATGTGTAGATAAAAGGGTACCACTTTGGTGGACAACTTAATGGGGACATGAAAGAAGCCACCAATGGGGCATCCCCTAGACAACAGTGATGTTACCATTCAGTCCTTTCAACAGAAGCACTTTGGTGCTCTTGACAATATTGTACTAGTAGTAATTGGTTCAAAAGCATAACTTGCTAACTGAGTTATGGAGGATGAGAAGATTTGTGTCTGTGAACTCATTTGTCCCTATTGGATCTAAAATCACTTTCCTAATCAATCGAAGCCTCATGACATGCATAGTTCCTGGCGGATTAACCATCCTTTCCAATATCTAGAATTGAGACAATCCTCTTTTCCATTTTCTTCTTTCTTTCTTTTTTTCATCTCCTAGCATTTTTCTCACAAATGCAGGGAAAATGCACTTTTTTTTTTAACCAACTGAGCATTGATCTATTGGTTGCAATGGGAATTGACTGACATTGTGAGCTGAGAGAGAGAGTGACTGGCCCAAAATCACCCAGCCAGCTTCCATGCCTAAGGCAGAACTAGAACTCAGAGTCTCCTGGTTTCTAGCTTGATGCCTTAACCACTACTAGACTAAATTGGATGTGCAATATTCTCTGCCATCTGTTAGTCTCTAAATCTGATCTGAAATCAGATTTTAAAAGATATAGATAATTGTATCCATGTAATTGTTTTAATCTCAGCAAGTTGACCTCATTGGAGCTCACAAGTTAATGAGGGAGACCTCATTTATACCAGAATATACCAGAGATCATCTGCAATCCCAGGGCTAGACTGATATTTGAAACAAAAACCCAAAAGGCAATGACTCTAACGCTGATACTTTTGCTGGGATAACAAAATAAAATGTTTGAATTGTCCATTACATCACCAGGAACTGAGCTTAATACAAAGGAGACTTCATTTTTTAAATTATTTCCGATGAGTGCCTCTAAAACATGGCTAGTCATAATGGCGTATATAATATAACCAATCTGCCTTTTGCTGGGATGCCAGATCTAAAATTATCACAAAAAAAAATTATTTTCTTTTTCTCCCATCCTATCAGTACAGATTTTAAAGAGATTGGCAAAGTGAATGTTGGAACAGTAATGCCAGATTTGCATCATGCCAAATTTCTAAGTTAAGGTTATTTTTTTCTTCTCATTATAAGTATCTCTTAGTAACCAGAATAGAGAATCTATTTATTACATGTATGCTTTCTTAAGTAATTAATTAATTTCTCCTGTTAGGAAATGGCTGTACACATTATATGTATTTTTCTCCCTTTTTTTACTAAATTAAGATCTCTTTCTCTGAGAGTGTTATTTCAGTAAAGATCTGTAGGCTTGAGATACCAGATTGTGAAGCTATTTTTCTGCTAACAAGAAAAATATGCTGCATCCAGAAGGCAAGTTGGATATAGCACTTTTAACATTTATATTTATTTGAACTCTGGGCCAAGAAATCCTCTCCTTGGTTGACTAACTTTGATGATATTTTTCAGGATTAGGCTTTTTGCAACAATAAAAAGGTGCCCCATTACTTGTGTTTTGTGAGGAGATGAGATGTAACATCTTCAAGCGAAGATGTTGCTGGTTTGGTGTAATGGTCAGAGCAGGGTGCTTAAAGCAGGATTGTTAACCATTCTCCCATAAATTAAATGATCTTTATGGAGTTTCAGTCTATCATTCCAATTCTAATTTCCTCATAAGCAGAAAAAGTATTAAAAAAAATCCCATGTACCCTGTATTGAGCTTTAAAATCTGAGCATCAAGGTATAAATTTTATGAACACATTTATAAATGGAGTCCAGGTAATGGTTTTATGTAAATAAGAGCAAATGTTCATTCATAAACCTTTAAAAATTCTCATGAGTACAAGTTTCTCTCCTTTCTTGATATCTACATTTATATGTTCTGATTTACATATTTAAAAACCCTATAAAAACTATCTCTGATGGCAAGTCTATAACAGAACACTTATTTAATTTGTTCATAGACCTATAGACAGGGGTAAATGATCTGACAAAATCATAATCTTGAGCATTATTAGGACTCTAATGACATTTTTGTCAGCTCTGAAAACCTGGAGTTTGGAGGAAAGATATTAAATCAAAGTGATTATATTTGTATTTGATCTGAAATTCCAATGCACTTGGTGAAATGTTAAACACTTTACCACGTGCAATAAAACAGGACTGATTCATTACAGATTACTTTCAGGAGTTTTTGCACGATAGACCACTGGTAACTCCTAAAGCTGTGCTTCATCATGTTGAACTTAATGACTGTGGATTCTGGCATAAAAAAACATCACACAAGTACACACAGAGGGCTCTTGTACAACACGAAATTAGACATTACCGAAGTAGCTCTCTAAATAGTGAGTACATATAATTTGATTGACAATCCATACAAAATTGATGAATACAAAACAAAAAAGAAGTTTTTTTTCTAGTCAATGGTTCAGAAAATATCCTAAAGCAAGACTATACATGTTTTTAGAATTTCCAACTAAGTACTGCTATGCAAAATGTTAGGAAATATATTTTTGTTTTGTTTTATAACCTAAACATAAAGAAGAAAGGTACCCTTGCTAGCCATTCAAGAAGTATTTATATTTCTATACTTCCTTCCAAATTGAAAAAAAAATGTCTCCCAATTTTCACTGCAAGGATGCAAACATACATTTGTCAAAAACTGAGAGTTATAGTCTGTTTCCCAGTACTGAAACTCTAAGCCTCCTGCTTGCTATTTGTCATGAAGAAAACAAAGCCCCAAATGAACACAACATGTAGCAATGAATTTATCTATATACTGTAAATTAACATAGACTTACTAAAAAAAAAACAGTATGAAAATAAATCTAATGCTTGCAGGAGTTAGGAACAGAAGAGGTATTAATGTAGCCAAGGTCACTTTCTTGAACAAGTTGCTGTTAGCCTTTAAGGTCCATTTTAACTGTAGATGAAAAGGATTTTCCAGTAGTCAAAACTGGAAATTACGAATCCATCAAGATATAACTATTTTTTCTTGAGGTTTTTATGCTTGCTACTCAGCAGTATCTGTAGGGAAGTCAAAAAGGTGGGGTCATGCATCACCACACAAGTCCTGTCCTTTTTCCACATGTGTTGTGATGCCAGTTGTCCAAACAAAAGTGTTGGAGATTGCAGGGCAATGCTGTAACACTACTTCCATCATTCAGACAAGATCCTGCATATGATCTTTTTAGGACTTGGAAATTCTACTTTGGAGAGGACAGACCTCAAGCCTGCATTCAGATAAGCTACTTCTGGCCCTGACAATATAATTCTTAACAATTGAAAGGAACTTTTTTGGATAACATCTCAAGGGGCAAATTCCTTCATTTTTATCCTCTTTGGCTAGATATTAATACATTTTCGAAAGAGGACTTTTGGAAGAACCAAAAATGTAGTAAATAATTAAACAGTGAGTAGCATCAGGGCCTTGGTGGCTCAGGGGATTAATGCTGTACTTTGTAATTAAGTATTCAGCTCCCAGCTGCCTGCAATTTAGCAGTTCGAATCCCACCAGGCTCAAGGTCGACTCAGCCTTCCATCCTTACGAGGTAGATAAAATGAGTACCCAGATTGTTGGGAGCAATATGCTGACATTGTAAACCACTTAGAGAGGGTTGCAAGCCCTGATAAGCGATATATAAATACAGTGCTATTGCTATTGCTATTGCTATCAGGCCTGATTAGTCATTGGATGGGAGACTATGAAGAAATCTCAAGACTAGACTAAGTTAAAAAGAACAAAAATAAACTGGAATTAGAAATAATTGTTGCAATGAAAACATGGATGTATCCATATAGTCACCAGGAAACATAGAAACTTACAATAACATCGTTGGAAGGGACCTTGGAGGTCTTCAAGTCCAATCTCCTACTCGAGTAGGAGAATCTATACCATTTCAGACAAATGGCTCTTCTTAAAAGCCTCCAGTGATGAGGCACCCACAATTTATCAGTTTGTTGGTCTCAGTTTGAGGTTACCTTACCTTTTAATGAAATTCTCATAAATACATGTATTTTTTTTTAATGATCAGAGTTTATTTTTTAAAGGAAATAAAAAAAAAAGGAGAAGCAAACTGTCAGCTTTCACGGCATACCATAGAACAAAATCAACTTTACCTTTGTGAAAACTAGTGGGAGAGGTCAGGTCTGAAAGGCTTTCTCAAATTACATTTCGATCTCAAACACACATTTCTTTTGCCTGATTGTTGTCCAACTCTTTCTTCTGTTCTTCAAGATTATTTATTCCTACTTCCCACTACACAAACTATGTTCCATGTGACTCCAGTTCACATAGTGTGGTGTGTAGGTAACATGGCCTTAGGAATTGTAAGATTAGTCTGAACTTGGAGAGCTGCAATCAACAATGGGGCTTCTCTTTGAGAGAAATGTATATGTATCCCTTCAGTTAGGACAATTCTTTCACTTTTCCAATGATAACAGTTATTTTATTCAACCCAACAAATGTTATTTGAATTCAGCCTTAAAGAGGCATACTTTTTAAAATCTGGCATCAGGCACCAAATACAATTCTGTCAAAAAGCTGGCAGTAGATTAACTCTGACAACTAATGACATGCCAAAGTCTGACAGAATAAAAACTTACTATATAACCAATGTCAGTCATTCAGCAAGTGCCACTTCAAATGTTTATCCTGTTAGTGGAGACATCCATCTGTGCCAGAATTCAAAACACGGCTGTGTGTCACTGAATATAAAAAAACCTCACTGAATATGAAAACTCAGAGAATATGAAAATGAAACTATCTCAAAATGTGTAAAATTGAGTGTGTAGGTTTAAAGGCAAAGAACAATGAAGAAAAGATGGAAAGAAAAAGATCTTCCTTTGAAGCAAACAATCTTTGATATTGTGTCAAATAACATTGTGTGGTTCAGCTAAAATTCAATTGACATCAATACATCATTCATTCAAGTTGTCTCGTTGGATTCTTTTTAATGCAAAAATAATTCTGTAATTGTTATATAAAGCTCCCTTTAATATATGGGGACATATTCATCATTCTGCAATATATGTTGTTTATGCAATTATTCTTGAGAGGAAGCTTCTGTGTATACAACTTGTCAAAATATTTTATTTTATTTTATTTTGTATGCTGCCCATCTCAGCAAAGTGGCTTTGGTGGATAAGTATCTTAAAATAAATTAAAAAACAAAACAAATTATCATCATAAATATACAAATTAAAATATATAGCAGCCAAGGAAGATGTCACAATTGATAGTTGTTTGCATAATCAGAAGACGGAACCACAACTAAGTCTTCATAGGGCCTACAGAGTTGAGATCTCTGGAGGAAGAAATTTCCATAAGGCAGGCATTACAGTAGAAAAGGTATGTATCCTGGGCTCCATCAACTGGTATTCCCTGACTGGTGGGACTGGAAGCATTCCCAATCTGCTGGATCAGATCATTAGAAAAAAATGGGAATAGATGGTCCCTGAAATAATATAGCGCCAAGTATTTCTTTCTGAAAAGATACGCCATTTTATATGTAATTTTGGAGGCAAGAAACATTTTGTGATAGATATTAGGAGCTGCGGTGGCGCAGTGCTTAGAATGCAGTACTGCAGGCTACTTCTGCTGATAGCCAGCTGCCTGCAATTTGGCAGATCGAATCTCACCAAGACTCAAGGTTGACTCAGACTTCCATCCTTCTGAGGTAGGTAAAATGAGGACCCAGATTGTTTGGGGCAATATGCTGACTCTGTAAACCAATGTAAAAGCACTGTGAAGCAGTATATAAGTCTAAGTGCTATTGCTTTTGCTATTAGGAACTTAAGGATGTATCCATCCCTGCCATAAAGTGGTTTCATTATAATTTGTTAATAACTTAGTTGCACTTTCGTTATTGTTTTTAATTGTTGTGACTCATCCAGAGAGACTGAAATGTATAAAAAAATAGTAATTCTATTTTGTTAGATCGCATCTTTATTATCAGTGGTAAAGATCTACTTCCAGAGATTCTCACATTACCATCAAAGGAGGGTTTCAACCGGTGTAACTACTGGTTCGTTTCATGCACACATTTTGCATGCGCACATGTGCTATGTGCACACCCCCATCCAACGCGCACTGCATGCACATGAACTTAAAAGCATAGGAAAAAACCTTCTGTGCCAGGCCCCTAGATGGAAAACAGCTGAGGTGAGCTGCCGCGCCGATCAGCTGTGCTGAAAACAGAGCAAATAAAGGTATCCATAGCATCCTGGCAGGGGGGAGCCCCCCCCAATTTCTTTTTTTTGTTGTTGTTGTTACAGAAACCAACTG
This sequence comes from Pseudoxyrhopus heterurus, assembly GCA_032468235.1. Classification (NCBI taxonomy): domain Eukaryota; kingdom Metazoa; phylum Chordata; class Lepidosauria; order Squamata; genus Pseudoxyrhopus; species Pseudoxyrhopus heterurus. Next base: position 16,776 of record JANHJO010006663.1, on the reverse strand, counting down.
AACTGGTTTGCTCCAACCAGCCCGACCTTAACAACCGGTTTGGGCGAACCAGTACAAACCGGTAGAAGTCCATGCCTGGTTACCATCCAAAAGCCAAGCATGACCTAAAATATAGAAGGGTAAAGTGCGAGATTACCCTCCAACTGGCTCTAATGACTTCCTGCTGATTATTAATTACTAATAAACGCTTTTAATAAGTATTAAAGCAATATTTAATTAAAACGATGGATCAAGAAATTATCGGCCATCAAAAAGGAAAAAGCGACCAGATTAAAAATTATATTTATTAAGTAATTTAAGGCCATCAAAGAAAGGATCATTCAGAATTTGTAGCGCAATATAAGTTATGTATACAGGCACAAGCATTAAAGGGACCATGTCATTCTTTGCAACTAATTATGGTTCAACCTTTGACTTGACCTCTTAAAACAAAACAAAAACATAAAAATATTACCCAGTTTTAGAGAATAAATAGGAAGCTAGTGAATCCAGACACAGAACAAGGTATTTTATTTATTTCTATAAACAGCAATAGAGATTCATTATGAACTACAATATCTAAAGATCTTCAGCTATATCCCATTCAGAACACATTGAAGTCATTCAATTCCAATGTCACCATAGTCACAATTAACTGTACTTTTGGTACATCAGCTTTAATTGGATGAAGGTGCTCTTGGCTATTACTTGATCAAAGCTGAACCTGTGAACACTCCCAAATGATGAACATGCTTTGTCAAGGGGAATATTATGAAATTTAAAAGGAGCCTTTGTTCAGATGCTGTCTAACTGGAAGCACATCTTTATAACTGAATTTTCAATTACCAAGCTCTCATCTAGCAACTTTAATGTAACCAGAATGACATTTTCTTAGCATTAGAGGAAAAGTTATGTGACATCGGCGATAGATTCCTCTTCACCTTGAAAATCTCTCCCAATACTCCCATGGGTGTCTTCTGTAACATGGCAACAAAATTAACCCTAATGAGACAGCAGACACAAAGAAGCCAGGAGTATTCATCTGCACTCTCTTCTGAACCTGCCCTTTATTATGGCCCAGAACAGCACACCCTAAGACCAACCTATTGCCCCCACAAACTAGTCTAGAGAGATACATTTTCAGTACAATCCTGAAGTTGCTTTGAAATGTAATACGATTTCCTGGCTCTGAGATGCCACTATAATTCTACTTTGTAGAAAAAGGTCAAACTAGAGATGATCAGAAACTTCAGCAAACCTCCCATGGCTGCCAAGAAAGGCAGAAATCATACAGATAAATGGATTTTAGATTATCTATGATATAGTCTACAATTTTAGGCTGAACTATTTTAGTATATCCATTGGCTAGAATAAACAAATATGAGAGATGAATCACCAAGATCTGGCACAACCATGTTTATTAAGGCATATATTATTTATAATATATAAATACTATTCATAAAGTATCTAGTTGACCATAATAGTATCAACCCCGAATAGTCTTGTAGGGTTGAAGGCAAACCTTGTAATGATGAGATTCATCATCAACATCTTTACTATCACCGCTGAATTTCATCCTTTTCTCTATAATAACTTTCATAAAACTAATCTAAATGAGAAGACTAAAAATAATTTTAAATCCATGGATATAGTTTTCACCCATTAAATTAGGCATTTTCCATGTAACTGGGACACTCTTTGGATCTTATTTTTTTACATAGAGAAGTTCAGTCACAGAATAAATGGTTTTAATGCTCTTTAATAATGCCTTTTAATTTCAACAAGTGAAAATTAGTTAAAAGAATCAAAATCAGGTCAATGCTGTGTGGCTGTGATCACAATAGAAGGTTTGTTGATCTGTTTTCAAGTTATCTTTC
>JANHJO010006662.1:31459-44431 GCA_032468235.1 Pseudoxyrhopus heterurus | reverse complement strand
GGAGGAGGAATTCTGGGAGTTGAAGTCCACAAGTCTTAAAGCTGTCAAGTTTGAAGACCCCTGGTGTAAAGTAAGATAGAGAAAGAAAATCGGAGGCAAAGGATGGATGGAGGTGCTCTCTTGGACAGGATCAGGTTACACAGATGACACCTTAAAAAGAAAGAAGGAGGTGTCCCGTTGAGTTAGATTAAGGGTCATTCTAATTCACCTACCCATTTGATAGAATAGTCAACTCATCTCTGGGACACTGATCAATTGGAGAATCTCTTATCAAAAATTCATCACAAAGTCTTAGTACAATCCTTCAAATGTCTCAAGAAGTGGTCTTCGAACTCAGAAGTAGATTTAAGAGCAGCACTAGATCACTGATTAGTCCCAATATTCCACTGGAAGCTCCATCTTTACATTATTTACACAGTAGTTAAAACAGTAGTTATCACAAAAGACAACCTTCTGCCACATAAAAGACAGAGTTTGATGGAGACAAGGTGGTAAAATTCATATCAGATACAGGATCTGAGTCAACGACTTCTTCTACTTGACACATTGTGGTTATGATTTACATGTTAAATCCTAGTTTCTTTAAAGCATAATTTGCTGAATAAGTAACAGTGGCCAGGTTCACACGCAAGTCTAAGTCATAAACGCTTTGTGAGCCCAACCTCTTCACTTTTTATACTTGCGTTCACTGTATATCTGCATCGTAGCAGGCAAATGCAAAGAATGGGGAAAGAATAATCTTGGCAATTGGGTGTGGAGAACAATATTACTGCTTTTTTCATTCTGCTATTTCAGATAAGATTCTCCCACCCCATATCTGTGCTCCCTCGTTTCTAATTGCCAGACTCAGAAAAGCACAAAAGATCTATTTAAGACAGCATGAATTGAAGGGACGGAGAACATAGGCTAGGATTTCTGGGAAGGAAAGGGAAGAAATTGGCATTTGGGGCAAAATCCTATCGAACAGACCAGTGCCCCACCCACAATATAAACATTTATGTCAAGGAGAACTCCATATGTATCCTTCCTTTTTGAAGAATCGCCGGAAGATAAACTTTTAATGCCTAGAACTGAATAACATCCCAGCATTATAGTTCAATTGCTGGGTGTATTGCCCACCATTAAAAAGGCCAAAAGAAAAAGGGGTCACTGTCACCCAAGATGAAACACTTCTTATTATCTCAGGGAGGCAATAACAACCAGTGATAAACTTAGTCTAGACACTTCCATAAAAAAACTAGAAAGGGAATGCAAAAAGCAAGCCAATGATAATAAACGGAAATGGCATGGACTTTAAAATAAAGCTACTAGTCAAGTAGCAGTAACTTGTTGGAATGCCTTTCCTCAGACTTACAACCCTGACTGTATAATTGGCAATACTGAAAGAATGTTTTAAAAATCAACTTGCAGTTGCTTTGGGTGAGCACAGAATTCTTATTGCCATATTGCTAGAACTGACTAAAATCAGTAACGCGGAGCTGCAGACAATACCCAAAATCCAGTTTCTGCCATTATACAAGCCAAGCAAAAGGATCAACTCATCTCAAGTCTTCTTGTGTATATGATACGATATTCCCATGTGAAAACTTTTCCCGCAATTCAATCTCCTGCCTTTCCACTTTTTTATCCTCAGCTACTGATGGCCACAAATTTTACAATTCAAGGAGATAAAAGGCAGGGAAGAAGAGTTATTTGAGTTATTTCTCATATGCGTAAGCAATTTGTTTCCCCATAAGTTGTAGCAATGGCCTTGAGACTTCAGAATGCAAAATAGGCAAAGGTGAAGAATCAGACAAAAATTCATAAAGAATTTATTTCTTCTTGAGTACATATTCCCATTAGCCCAAGCTTTAAGCTACTAAATATCAGTTTTGGAAGACAACAGACATGCTATTTTGATAACCTCTCTGAGGTTTCTCCAAAAGCTCTTAGTTCCCCACTCTTGGAATCAGGATGCTGAGCGAAACAGAGTTTTGGTTTATAACAGAACAACAAAGTTGGAAGGGACCTTGGAGGTCTTCTAGTCCAACCCCCTGCTCAGGCAGGAGGCCCCACCATTTCAGACAAATAGTTGTCCAATCTCTTCTTAAAAACATCCAGTAATCACAACTTCTGGAGGCAAGTTGTTCCACTGATTAATTTGCTAATTGTTCTAACAGTTTTGAATTCTTAGAAAATGTAAGGATTTGATACATTCAATGTAAAAACAAATTTCTTAAAACTATTTAAGGATAGGTTGATTCTTCCAGCTGAAGAAGCTAAATACTCCTGAAAAAACAGACATTGGGCTGGAAAAAATGGCCTTCAGGAACTCCTCAAGAGCTTCCCAGTCTGGTCACGGGCAAAGAGGATTGCCAGACTAGTTAAATCCACTCTGGCCTCCTCCAACCAGGATATTCTTAGGGTTTATTTAAAAAAAAAAAAGCATACCAGAGAGATTTAAAAAGTGAAAGTAAGCGATGTCATGGTTGCTACCTGAAGCTTCCATATGCAGATGCAGTCTATCCCTGGACAGTTCTGCCTTGAAAGACAGATAGGGGAAAGAATCTGCATTTACATTCTAGTTGTGATCTTTTCAGAATGGCCAATACTGGAAGTTCTTCTGTTTGGCATCCTTGATTCAGCAAAATAAGGAACCTGTGGACTCAATCCCCAAGCCACATATTATGAAGCAATAACCTGCAGCTATGTATTTTGTTATTTTTAATAACAAGACCGCAACGTATCTTGCCCGGGAATATTCTTACTGCACTTACAGAAAAGCACCAGGCGGCTTTCTCAACAGGTCTTTGGGAGTACATATGGCTTGCTAATTTTTCTTCTTGAAGACAAGCCCTTTTCTTTGAACTGATGTTTTCTCTTCAACTCGGTCGACACCCAACAAGCTGAAATAATGGCCTTCCTCACCACCACTTTGTCCACTGGGCTTTTGTTCTACTAGGAAGCATAGTTAGCATCCGAGGGGGGTCACCTTCTAATCTGACCTCCGCTCGTTCAGTAGCAGCCCCCTGGGAGCAGGGAACAGCCTCCAGAGCTTGGCTTTCTAACCTCAATAATTCTTGTTCACGCCCTTGCCTTGTGGACAAGGCTCTCTGGAAGCCCCACCACCTCCTTCTCTGCTAGGAGTTTTTACACCAAGACTGAATTCTTCTACTTGGGAGGATAGAAAGGAGAAGAAATCAGAGGACAGCCTTCCCTAAATGTCTGCAGTGGCACCTCCCATGATCATCCAGTCTCCCTGGTTGGGGATGATGGCAGTTGTTGTTGCCCAACAATGTGGAGGGTGCCAGGTAGGGGAAGATTGGGTTTATCACCTCTCTGGAGTTCCCACAGATTGGAACAGGTACCCTAACCAGAGGCAGGTTTGCAAAGTCAAATGCTTCTAACTAGACATCGGTTAAGTTTCCCCGTATTTAGTTAGCTGCTTCCACCGGGTTCCACACATTCCCCCACAATTGAAGGGCCTTTAACATGATAAAAGCAGAGCAAGGTCTTTCCCAATCCTTAGTTTCCACAACCAGATCAGATCACAAATCCATTTAACTCAGTTTTTGATCAAGTATCTCTACTGTAGTGGTTTGCAGCCTTTTAGGGCTGATGGTCACAACTGGAATGTTGACAAAATATTGTGAATGCTTGCATAAAATGGCTGCTGGGACAAGTTGTCTATTTAGAAAATGACAGCTACCGAAGACAATCAGTTCCAAACCAGATTTACCAGAATGCTGCTATACCAGTTTCTCTTACAGGATGTTTCCTGTGTTTACCCTCTGCCTCTTTTCTAAACAGGTGAACCCATCTCCAAAGCAGCTGCCGGCTATTTTTATTATCTAAAAAGCATTTGAAAGGCCCTTGGAGAGAAAAATGTAATGGGGGCGGGCCATCATTTTGCAGCATTCCAGTTTTTAAAAATAATAGTAATAAATAATAATGCAGAGCAAGAAGCATTGCCAGGTTGAAGGACCACACTGGATACCCAGGTTCTTAGCAGTAAGAGTCACAGATCCCTGTCCATGTAAAATTTAGAGATAGACTACTCAAGAGTCCAATTTCCTGCTCAATGCAAGAATCTAAAATTAATCTTGGCCACATGGCTGACCCATCTCTATTTCATCTTGTTCAATGAAGGGGAAACTAACATTCTAAACACAGAGGTATTGTGGTTTCGCAGCGTGTGGCGGATTTGGCAGCTGATTCCGACTCCGAAGAAGAGACAGAAACTGTGTCGGATCAAAGGGAGGAATCGGCTGCTGACAGCATGCCAACAGAAACTGGTCCCTCTACGAGTCAGCAGGAGCCGGTGGCTGCTGAGAGTAGTAGGGAGGAGCCATTAGCTGATGCACGTGCCAGGAGACTAATCAGCAGAAGATTGCAATGCTGGAAGGGAAGAGGTCGAGCTGCAGCTGACCACTAATTGGACCACACCCTAGAGGGAATAAAAGGGGTGTGGTTGGGAACAGCCCCTTTGCAGAGAACAACGTACCATCCCAGTGAGAGTCTGATCGTGGTATTGGTGTATTGGCGTGCTGGAGTGCATTTCCCAGCTTCGGTTCTCTGCAATAAGACTTTGACTAGACTTTGTGCTGCGACCTCATTACAGAGCTTGTTTGGAGTGAGCTTATCATTTGGCATTCGGCCCGGAAGGTGTTTGAACATTTGTTGAAAGTAATTGGTAGCCAGCTTTTTATTTTGTGCGCAGAAGAAATGCTTCTTTGAGTTTTGTTTTCAATAAAAAAAACAATGTACCTTTTACAACTGGTGCCGATCTGGGTGTTTGGAGTGTGGGACAGAACAGTTGTATAAAACTACCTATGTAAAATAGCTTGAGAAATGACTTGGGACACTGTGTATTGTCACCTAATTATGATTTATTCAAAATAGCGTGTCTGTGGAGCTTCTCAGTCATCCAAGTCATAGTTCTCTCAAAGATGCTTTTTCAAAAGGCAACTGGCCACCTATCCCCTGCCTCCAATGCAGTCCTTTAAGCAGTTCCAAGAAGATTCCACCCCATTTGTACTCTGATACAGGCAACATTGACGGCCCAAATAAACTCCCAAGTTGCCTCAAGAGCTCTAAGGAGAGATGACTTCAAATAAATATGATCCTTTCATCACCACCCCCCATCCTTCTTTAGTCCCCACAACCCTGCCAGAAGCTTCTTGGATGAGAAGCAAAATTTCTTCTTCTTCTTCATCAAGGAAAAAACAGCCCAGTTTCCTTTTGAAAAAGCACCCTTTAGCCAAAAAGGCATGGTTAAGAAAACCACTTACTTAGTGGCTTATTTAAAAATGTGAAAAAGTCAGTGATTTATGTGCTAATTATCTTTAAAAATTCACAATATATGTTCAAACAAATGATTCAACAGTTTACATGCAAAGCAAGATAATGATACTTTTGCTTAAGTTGTCATAGTATCTGATAACATTTATTTGTTTATTTGTTCAAATTATATAACAGCCTATTTTACATATGTAAATCTTGGCAGTTTACAAGAAAACAACACCAAGCATAATAAACAAAATAAAAATTAAAAACAACAAACAAAATCCTCTAAAATCATTATTAAAAACTATATTTTAAAAAATTATATATCTTCCTTAATATACTAAACAGATAAGGAGTCCTTTCTGACACTGTAAAAAATTCCAATATAAGCTATCTTTAGCTATTTTTGTAAATTTTGAGAAAGGATTTCTTAAGGTCTAAGCTCTTTTTCCACTCTCAATGTTCCACTTTAACTTTATATAGATTTATCATTTAGCAAAGATTATTAATGGCCAACACACTATCCTGAAATCACATATCAGTAAATTCCCCATTTAGGAATAGTACCTAATTTTGTACATAATAAATCAGTGTTTCTGAATCTCACCAATTTTAAATTACATGGACTTCACTTCCCAGAATTCCTCAATCAGCATGCTGGCAGGAGAATTCTGGGAAATGAAGTCCATGCAACCTGAATGATTCTGAGATTAAATCATTAAAAAACACTGTATTAAACTACTATGAAGGACTCAAATTGCTGTAGTTTCAGAGAAAGGGATTAGTTTAAATGCATTAATATGGTTCAATTTTAAGTAATTCATAATTCAAAATGATGTCCATCTAGTATAGGGGTGTCAAACTCACAGCCTGCGGGCTGGATGCATCACGTGCTAGCCCCTTCCCCACCCAGTTTAACGAAAGGAAAAAAAGTCCCAATACGTCACATGATGCTGCCTTGATGCCGTGAGTTTGACACCCCTGATCTAGTCATTCTTTTCAGAAGTTGAAAACTTCAAAAGTTTACATCTAAAAAAAATTTCCTTCTTGTAATTACTTCCTGTCTTTTTCTATATCGGACCAATATTTCTTCTGATTTAAACCACAAAAACCTATATACACCCAGAAAAATAGAATTGTGTAGGCTTGTGATAAAGTAGATTGGTAGAAAACAATCCCAAACACAAAAGTCATTGAATGTCCTCAAGTTATTGGAATTATTTACACTGAAATGATGCCCATTTCCTATTGCTATAGTTAGCTAACAATCATTTTCTCTTTCAGGAAATTCATTTCCATAGAAAATTATTGCAAAGTTTTCTGTTACTTTGCATGTTAAAGAAGATTACTTTGAATCAAGCTTAATTTTAGATAGAGCCAGGGGTGGGCTGCTGGGGGTTCGCACGGGTTTGGGCGATCCTCTTGCTAAGGGTCTGCCCAGTTCGGTGAACCCCCAAATCCCACTCCTGGCTGGCCCCTCCCACCCTGCCCCGCCCCGCCCAAGAGTCTCTACACAGCCTATTTTGGATCCCAGGTAAGTGCAGAGCCCGCGTGGAGGCTTGAGAAGGGAAAAAAACAGGCTTCCTGGAAGTTCCAGAAGTCCAGATATGGGCCCATTTCTGGCTTCCGGAGGGCCATTTTCGCCCTCCCAGAGGCTCGAGAATAGCCTCTGGGGCCTGGGGAGGGTGAAAAACAGGCCTCCTGGATGTTCCAGAAGTCTGGAAATGGGCCCATTTCCGGCTTCCAGTGGGCCTCCGGAGCCCGGACGAGACCATTTTCACCCTCCTGGAGGCATGAGGAAAGCCTCTGGACCCTGGGTTGGATGAAAACGCCCCCCACCATGGTGCAGGAGGCCAACTAGGCCATGCCCACCCAGCAAACTGGCAGAGAACCCGTTGCTACAATTTTTGCAGTCCAGCCCTGGATAGAGCGTCTAAGTTTTCTTGGCATAGAAATGGTTTGTTACTGCTATCTTTTGATTTGTTTGGGTATTTTTTTCCCAATTTATGGATACATCAAGTAGGTCAAGCTGAAGATTTTCTTTATAATTTAAGAATAGAAAAAATAAGAAATAAACACAGATAGGTTTTCTTTCATATGTAAAAGTTAAAAAAAATGATAAATTTTTATATCCTACATTTTTACCTGCCATCAAAACATATTTAACAGTGAGAATTTTATAGCAAAAAGCAGAACATGGTGCCGAATACACTATTATGTATAAATGTATATAATACTATATGTTATAAGAACTTCTTCATTACATACAGTGCATTCAATTCCTTGTGCTTTTTTATATCCCCACACTACTTAGGCAAACAGTAAATAATCTTCTACCAGTAACACTGTCTATTTTTTTGGAAGTGATCCATTAAAAGAAAATTCAAATTCAAATATAGCAAGGCTCCGCACTGCTCCACCATTTCAACACATGGGGGAGTTGCCTGTTTGATTCCATTTGTGTAGACATTTTTGGTGATTTAAATACATTGTGGTGAGACAACCAGAAGGGAGACTTCAATTCTACAGCAATTGTCCTACTATCAGTGCAAAATTAGAACTAGCCAGATAAATACATGGTTAGGAATATACAGTTCTCTCACTCTGTCTCCATATGTTGCAGATGCATAATTTGTAGAAGTAAAACCAAATGCACAAATCAGAAAGGCAGTTTTTGGTTCAAGTATAATTGCCTTCAAATTACATTCATAGTGCAATCTGTGAATGTTTATACAGAATTGCCTAATTATACTTGCTGAGTTTTACCCTCAATTTGAGTGGGCATAGAATTGCGGTTTTATGGCACAATCTATGTGGACTCAGAGCATGCCCCAATGAGTAAAATGAAATTTCCTTCTGAGAAAATATGCACCTGGTTGCACTGCTACTAAATTGATTTAAAGGAACAGTTAATAAGGATGGCACACAATAAATTAATAAAGAATACATTAATGAAGGATAGCAAATTGATGCAGATAAAACTATAGACTGATTTACATGAACAAAAGACAAGCAGAATGTTGCCTGTTTTTTTAAAGAGATAACTAACATAATGTATGACAACAATTTAAATGAAATACTCTTTTCTAAGTTTTGTTTGACAACAATTTTCACACCAATGCCCTGATGATCCAATATCTGTAGCATACAATGAAATAGCAATGTTATATACCAGCTAGCATAGTAACACCTAGAACAAATCTGAAACAATAACATTTATCAACAGTCTGAAAGAAGTCACTAACAAAATCATTTTTAAAATGTGCTAATTAAGATTTATTCTATTCTATTCTATTTTAATATAGCAATATTTAATCCTTGGATGAATACTGTACTAAACCAGGAAGGTTTCTGAGGCCATCCTACAACAATTGACCTTTTGATCTTCCAATTTCATTTGCCCTAAATGTTAATTGGCCTGGAAAAAGTAGCATATTATCCTTTTAAGAGTTGTAGGAGTGGAGTAAGGAAAAAAGAAAAGAAACTGAACTGAGCATACCAAAATCAGCATCAAAGTTCTGTTAAATCATAGTGCAGTGGAGCCAAAAATTAGAATCAAGAAAGGCGAATTCAAGAATAAAGGAAAAAACACTATGAAAGAGCTCTGGTGACATCTACAGGCAGTCTAACTGAGGAACTAGCTATATATTCCAAAATATCAATCCTGCATACAATATGCATACTTTCTGATTTACAGAATTCAGATTTCTAATAATAGAATCCAAATAGAAACTAATACACAGTAGCTTGAAATGAAACAGCATATAATGTATAGGACATCTTCAATATCCTCACATTGTATTGTTTTAGATGTTTATAAGAAAGAGAAGGATTAACAGTGATAGTGTTTGTAATCTTTCCAACTAAATCAAATATTCAACCTTATGTTGTTCAATAAATAAACTGAAAGAATTTTCATAGTCTGGTATTCTACAATATTCAATTTAATATGAAACACACAAGATTTAGCCTGAACTATTTAATAAGACATTGCATTAGGCCAATTTAGATTTATATTACTGTTGTAATAACAAACTATTATAACAATATGATCAATACAGGTGATTTTAATTGTACAAAATATTTTAAGGCAATGTTTATGACAAATGACTCTACATGATCTCATTATTTATCACTTAAAAGGTTGCAATGTCAAGCAGCATTTCAAAGAATAATTGCAATCCATACAGCTTTTATATAAGAAACTAGCTGATTACCCGGCCTTGCTTGGGTTTTTTTTTTTCTTTAAAGGAAATATGTTTGTGTCGGCATGTCCTGTTGGTTGTTGATGTTGTGTGTGTGTGTGAGATGCGTGCTTCTGTGTCTTTGCTGAGTGTGTTAATGTCCTTCCTTGTCTGCTGCCGCTTACTTTCTGTCCAGTGGCAAATTTTAAGCCTGGAGGACTTCAACTCCCAGAATTCCTCAGCCACCAAAGCTCTTTGTTTGTTGGCAGTGGAGGCAGTGGTGCTGAAGGAAAAGTGGGTCAAGGTCAAAGGGCTATGCGCAAGGTCAAATGGCTACGTGCATGGGCAGTGGATGTTTTCAGTTATTTGGATGTGTGTCTTCACTTTGGGAGCAATTTTGGGGTCCACAGACCCCCCAAAGGACTTCAAGACCCACGCAGTGCTGATCTTACAGCGCTAAACTATGTATGTGCCAAGTTTCACCGAGATTGGTTCCTCCGTGTAGGAACTTATAGAGCACATACACAGATACTTACACAACCACACTTCTCTTTTATAGATATAGATAAACCAGCCCATCATGACTAGGGGGTTAAATTGTGACAGGGAAAAAAACAATACTAACTAGTACATGTAACTAATTGGGTATTCTGGAGTTATCTCTCAGGTGACCTATTCACATGATTGTTTTATGTGAAGAAAAAATAAATAGATTACTTTGACCTTCTCCAAGGAAGCACACTACAGTAAATTATAAACACAGATTATGTGGCAACATTTAAATACATTAAATGACTATTTTTGTAATTGCATTTTTATATTTTTTTATCTCTTCTGTATACACTCACACATACACACATACACACACAGAGAGAGGATTTATGGCTGATTAGCATTGTGGCTAGAACACCACCACTGATGCAGGGGACTAGGGTTCAAATATGAGCTGACATCTACCTTTTCAGTCCTTGGACAAAGGCTCTCCCTCAATTCTTCACTGCTTATCTCAAATATGAGAGTGATATGAACTAGAACATTCATGCCAACTTAGACACTGCTTAGATTAATAAGATACATATCACATATTGAGGAAGTAGGACAATTTGACAATAAATGGGCTATTAGAATAAATTAAAGCTGGACAAGGCAAGAAAATCTACAATTGATGGAATGCTACAACACTAGATAATGAGAGGGGATGTATGAAACATACAGTATGAGGGAGCTATATATGGAGAGAAGACCTGCATCCACAATAACTGAAAAACCAGTAGTTATCCAACACTTTAACATAGTGAAGAAGAAGCTGCTCTCACAACGTGAAATAGATCAACTATATATTAAACACCATAACAAATGGATATACATCCAAAACTTGAAGCTGTAATATCACTACCACCCCTTCTATTACAGGACAAAGCAACTGTAGATTATGGGTTAAAGATTATGGATAAACTAGCTACAGTCAACCCAGTTGACACAAGGCTAGTGGAGATCAAGTAGAAATCAAGTGGAGATCAAGTGGCATCAAGCGCAGCATATTATAAATGATGCACTATTCTGATTGCTATTCTGCATAGGCTTGAACCTCTTCAGCCAGTTAACCATAAAGACTAAATATCGGTACAAGTTCAACAGTGGAACTAATATCAGACATCTTTTCTGTATGGATGACATCAAGCTGTATGCTAGGAGTGAATGAGATATCAGTTCACTGAGCCACTTAACACAGATGTACAGTGAGGACTTTGGGTTACCATTTGGACTGCAGAAGTATGGATGAATGATAGTAAACTGAAGTTAAAAAGTAAAGTAAAATAAAAAGGAAGGTAGTTAAGACTGATGGAGTCGAATTAGCAGCAGTTCTCATGGCAGACATATAGGCCAGTTACAAATATGTTAGTATCTGATAAACACATGGGAACTATGATGAAAAGACAAGGAACACTGTACCATCCAAGTACCCCAAAAGGATGTCCTGAAAAGCCAGCTTAATGGGAAGAAGAAGATCCATACCATCAACATGTGTGCCTTGCCAGTCATCAGATATCCTGCAGGTATAATGAATTGGCCAAAGGAGGACATGGAAGCTGCCAATGTGAAAACCTGAAAACCTATCTTAATATACAGAGGTTTCCATCCCAGATCCAAAACCCAAAGACAGTACACCAACCAGAAAAAGGGCGGTCAGGCCTAGTGAGTGTCAAAGTCACTATCCTGAATGAAATTCAGAACATCCAGGAATACATAAGTAAGATTACACCCAAAGATGGGCTACTGAGAGAATGCCTGTGTGACATGGGAAGAAGATCAAGCAGAGAAAATTCCATGGTAAAACAAGACGCTGCATGGGACAGACTGTTACCTGAGGTGATAGACATTGGGAAATCCTACCAGTGGCTAGAAAGGTTTGGATTAACAGAAAGCACTAAGGCACATATCATAGCAGCACAAGAGCAAGCATTAAGCACCTGATTCAGAGAAGCAGTGGTCCAAGGTGAAGGCTATGAAGAGAAGGTTCACAGACAGTCCAATATATAGTGGCAGGTAAGAGGCATGCAGGTACAGCATACACTGAATGGCACAACCAAGTAGCTTGCATTGTTTACAAGAACATCTGCATAGTGTTTGGGGTAGATCCACTCAAGTCCAGATGGGTGGTTGTACAGAAGGTCATGGAGAATAATAGGAATAAGAGCTGTGGTGGTGCAGTAGTTAGAATGCACTATTGCAGGCTAACTCTGCTGACACTGCCAGGAGTTTGATTCCTTTAATCCTGATCAGCTCAAGGTTGACTCAGCCTTCCATCCTTCCAAGGTCAGTAAAATGAGGACCCAGATTGTTGGGAAAAATATGCTGACATGGCAAACCGCTTTGTGAGAACTGTAAAGCACTGTGAAGCAGTATATATATCTAAGTGCTATTGCTATTGCTATTGTTGTGGAACTTCCAGATTTAGATGGACAAGCAAGTACTGGCCAACAGACCAAACACTGTGATAATAGATGAAGATCTGAAGACAATATTGATGATAGATGTAGTGGTGCAAAATAATAACAACATCAGAAAGAAAGAGTATGAGAAGCTGGACAAGTACCAGGGTCTGAAGGAAGAACTAGAGAGGATGTGGAAAGCAAAGGTCAAAGTGGCCTCAGTAGCGATAAGAACAGCTGATTCCTAAACTGAGAGATTGGCTCCAACAGAACCCAGGAACAACATCACAGCTCTCCTGCAGAAGACTACAGTGCTAGAAACAACTAAGATACTGTGCAGAACCCTCAAACTCCCAGCATCTGGCAGAGGAGCCAAGATTGAGGTATACCACTCAGAGAGATGAGAAAGTAAATCTATAAAAGAGAAGTGTGGTTGTACAAGTATGTGTATGTGCTCTATGAACTCCTACACGGAGGAACCAATCTTGGCGAAACTTGGCACATACACAGTTTAGCATTGTAAGATCAGTACTGCATGGGTCTCGAAGCCCTTTGGGGGGTCTGTGGCCCCCAAAATTGCTCCCAAAGTG
>JANHJO010006660.1:44485-57281 GCA_032468235.1 Pseudoxyrhopus heterurus | reverse complement strand
TAAGGCTGTTTCGTCAGATCTCAAATTGGCTTGAATCAATTTTTTTCTTTATAAATCTCACATCCAAATTCATTCTTGCGAGATCCAATAATCAAATTTAAATTGGGTCTTAGCTAATTAATATACTCTAGTAACATCATTAGTAGCCTACTGAGGATTGTAGTTTCTTTGAAAAATTAATATTACTGCTGTTTTGGTAGTTCTTGGTCTTTTACTGTTTTAATGACTCCACTAGAGACAGAAAAATAGAATGTCTGTATTTTAATAAAGAAATGTTATATATATCTAATCCTTTTAATGCAAAGATGTCCTCAGCATTTTAGCATGACACACAAAGTCCAGGACAAAGATACTTTGGGTACAACACACAACATCTACCCACTGAGACACATATACATCTATGAGAATAAATAAGAATATTTATTTCTGACATGCTGATATTGCAAGATTTAAATGCAACAGCTACCCACTGAGACACATATACATCTTTTACAATACATAAAATATTTATTTCTAATATGCTGATATAGAAAGATTCAAAGTTTATTAGCAGGGCTTCTATTTCAGGCAGTTGTAGCTTGGTCACATATTGTTTACCGACTTAATTATCAGCTTTGTTTGTATATGTTTTTATCTATGTGAGACACATTGCCAAAAGATTAAAAATTGCACTCCTCACATAAGGAACCTATAGAAGGATCCTGCAATCACATATCTTCTCATAGTTTCACGCAGGGTGCTTGGGAATAAGATTGTTTACTTTAATTGGCAAAATCTTTTCTATTGAAATGTCAAAAGGTAGAGACAGATAGGAGCAAATATTTTCCCCCAGTTAGTGCAGTGCAGCCCAGCAAAATCTCAACTGAAGACATTTCCATGGTATAATAGACACTAATGGTTCACCCATAGGAAGTATTTCCTCGGCAGCAAGTGATGCAGAACAAGAACTTACGGAAGACGCAGCCCACGGGCTACTTGATAATTGGACCCTCGGGACATGCAGTAACATGCTGGGCAACTGTTTTCTGGGAGGTCTTGCCTTGCTGTTGCTAATGCTCTGTTGAACTCTGCACAACGTTCCTCCCTAGTTAAGTCTGTTCTCTGCTTCCTGGGACATCTTCAAAATAGCAATAAGTTCCATTGACGCAGTTGAGGATGCCCTGTGAGATGGCATGGCAGTAAGAAGAATAGGGACAAAACACAAAGTGTTGTTCAAAAGAGAAGAAATAAAAATAAATTCTGTTTATTTTAGCAGAACTTAATTTTAGATTTGGCAAATGATTACGATTTGAGCCAAACTAATTTATTAATGTATCTTCGGTTTCCTATTTCTTTCAAATTAGGTATAGTTTCTGTCCGTACATCACTTAGTCCTTTAATTGCACTGACATATTGTTCTTTTTACTTCATTATTACTAGTATAAATCAGTAGGAAAGTCTTTGAAAAAGAGGGAAATTGTAAGCCTATCTCAACCAGATGCTCTGGTGAATATAATAGAAATCCTAATTACAACTCAGCTAGTATCATATTCTCCATGGAGTTGCCTTTAGAAAGGACTTGGAGGCTGCAACTATTACAGAAAATGGTGGCCAGATTATTGCCAATGGAAAATAATACTTATTTTATGCTTGCTGTGCTGGTTCTAGGTATCTTTCAAGGGTAGCCAGGATACATCAGGCAACACCTTGCCAATATTGAATTTGCCTATATAGTGAAAACATCTAGAGAGAGTCTATTGCATGTCATGTATTCAGTCCACATGGGGTACATGTACAGTGACCATCTTGTCTTTCAAAAATAAAGAATAAACCAGAAAAAGGGGACAAATCTGAGAAGTTCATAAGAATAAAAAAATAGTTTATATTTATAATTTTATTTTTCAAAAGAAAATTTAAGAGCAAAACCAAAATATATAATGCTCCTCCCCCTACATCCCTCAAAACAAGCTTGCAAAGTGGGTTTATAGGCCCCATGCAATTAAGCACGTCTTAGAGTTGTACTTGACTCCATCTCTCTATGAATTGTGCAAGACTGAAAAAATTGCTTCCTAGTGCTCCACTAGCTTGAATTGATTGTGGGTGTCAGTAATCTTAGTTGATTTGTGAGCTTTTTTAAAATACTTCAAGTTATTTTACATTGGCTTTTCTGTGAACTACTGGAGTTTTGCAGGATCAGGGAAGTCTATAAAATACTGTAAACGGTGCAAATAAATTAAATGCCCGGTGACACAAGACTATAGATCTCATGTATATCTGATCCAAACTGAAGCAGTTTTATGCCACTTTTATTTTACAATTTTCATTGTTTCAAGTTCATTTCTTCCCAATTCAGTGTGTTAATATTAATGTATAAAGATATCCTTGACTTGGGGATAACTATCTTTAAAAGAATGCCTTATCGCACAAATTCCTACCTATTCACCAAATCATCATAATAACAATAATACAGTAGAGTTGGAAGGGACCTTGGAGGTCTTCTAGTCCAACCCTCTGCTCAAGCAGGTAACTCTATACCATTTCAGACAAATGGTTGTCCAATCTCTTCTTAAAAACCTCCAGTGTTGGAGCATCCGCAACTTCTGGAGGCAAATCATTCCACTGATTAATTGTTCTAACTGTCAGGAAATTTGTCCTTAGTTCTCGGTTGATTCTTTCCTTTATTAGTTCCCATCCATTGCTTCTTGTCCTGTCTTCAGGTGCTTTGGAGAATAGGTTGACCAGAACAGATTGATTATCAAAGACCCAGATGTGTTGGCTATCCAGAAATAGTCATTTTTAGATTTATATTCAACTCTCCTCCAGGAGCATCATGCTTGGGTGGGAATCTCTCTTGATTTCCCCGCCCCCCCCATATCAGCAATCCCTGCATGGGCTGAAAAGGAATGGCTGGCCCATGGTCACATAGCAGACTTGGATAATGGTAGTCCTGAACCAAAGTTATCACAATCTTACTCTGCCATCTTAATTACTCTACCACATTGGTTTTCCAGGAGTAGTTCTCCATTTAGGAATAACTCCTCCAAAATGGTGCTAGCTTTACCATCTTTTTGGTGCCATGAAAAGAAAAGTTTGTTCTATCATGCATATTACTGATTGGAGTCTTAATTTTACATTTGTATGCTGCAAGGAAGTTTTTAATTGCAATAAAAGCTTAATTGTCCAAATTCAGCAGACTTCAGCTCCAACAAACTACAATTAGAATTGAATACCTAAATAATGTCTGTTGTTTCTGAAATAGCCCAAATGACATAATTGACATAATTTGTATTAGTTTATGCTATACATACAACTAATATACTTGGTGTTTTTGCATTATGAATATCTTTTGTGTAATGAAGCAAATGGTATAAATTGATACAGTTTCAATAAAAACTTCAATTGTATAATGATGTAAATGATATAAATTGATAACATACATTGATACAAATAATGTCAATTCAGATTTAACAGTCATTCAGAATTAATTGAAATTGCTTCCCCCAAATGATCTGTTTTTGTTAGATTAAACCTTTGGTTGAAAACCTGTATTCTACCCTCTCCTTTTATCATTTACTATTCTGAATTCTAATTATGACTCTTGCATATTTTAATTACTAGAATGTTGATATTCTGATTGAAACTCTGAATTTCTGAAAAACAGAAACAGTTGTGAAAGGTACAATTGTTAAATATAAAATTTCAAAATGAACCATATACATTTTGTAAAGTCTTGCTGAATAATTTAGTTAAATTGTATTTTTCCAAAAATAAGATTTCATATCATACTGATATCATTGAATAAAAATGATTTGTGAAAATGTTTCATGCAATAAATCAACCTGGTATAACCATGGCCTATGTGGGATACCTTTAAGGAGAAATCCAGATAGCAATGGCTAGGTTCACTCTAGAATAGTCAAGGAAAAAAATATGTATGTCTATATGTAATTAAGCAATTTAGCTATCTATTTATGCCCAGTTATTCAGCTCTTCCCTGTTAAATTCAAAAGAGCTACTTGAAAACATTACAAAACAACAGCTATTCGCCTGCAAAATGATGTTTGTGTAATAATAAATTGTGATTACTATGTATTAATGAGCTACCAGATTGAATATGATAAGGGTATATTGTATAATCAAGCCATCACGATAGGAATATGTAATAAGGGGAGCAAAATTGTGGGGGGAGGGGATGGAATGACCTGTGGTGGCACAGTGGTTAGAAGGTAATGTTGTAGGCTAACTTGAACTGCTCACTGCCAGTAGTTCAAGTCTCACCGGCTCAAGGTTGACTCAGCTTTCCATCCTTCCGAGATTGGTAAAATGAGGACCAGATTGTTGGGGACAATTCACTGACTCTGTAAACCGCTTAGAGAGGGTTATAAAGCACTATGAAGTGGTATATAAGTTTAAGTGCTATTTCCATTGCTATTTCTCTTGAACATGCCAGAAGAAAAGGCATCATGGAAGCATAATTAAAGGATAAATGCCTATTCAGCATCAAATTAGGTCATTATAACTTCTCCAACCATAGGATTTATTTTTCTCACATATCCTTTTACCTTTTGAGGGGAAAAAATAAAGGATTCATATGAAAAGCACAAGTAGTTTGAGCATAATATATAGAGAACATGACCACTTTTATTCTTTCTCAACTTTCTTATGTGATAAACCAGTTACTCCCATACATTCCTGGTAGAGACTGAAAACTTTACTTACTTACTTACTTACTTACTTACTTACTTGCTTACTTACTTACTTAACCTACCTACCTACCTACCTACCTACCTATTTCATCTTTTTTCTGATGGGTGACATAAATAGAAGTGATCTTAAGTTATATCCACAGAAGAACTGTGGATTCATTCTGAATTCCAATATACACCCGTGTTCATGCTCCATTTTCAGTTCATTGCATTGGCATGAATTTAATCTCATATACAATATTTATTCAATCTAATTATGTTATTATTAACATGGGCAAAAGCATTTTAATAAAAACTATTAGAATGGCTTTTGCTCAGATGTTAAATCAATAATAGTTGAACTCATCATTGCTGTGTCCAATAGTATATGTCATTTTTCATAAATCATCCATTTTCATGTTCATCAATCATCCATTACAGCTGGAGAATGGAAACCTGTTGTTGGACATAGAGGAAAATCTTGGTAGAATCACTCAGGTAAGCTAATTCTCTGTTAGTTGTGAAAATAATTGTTCATAGATCTTTCAAAGGTTAGGGTTAGGGTTAGAGTGCAATATATATTGCATTTAGGAGAAGAAATTAAATAATATTTTTTTCATGTTATATTAAAGCACATACTGGTATAACATGACAGTCAGGAACTAACAAGATTCATTGTGAAATATCATAGTGTTACACTTTAGGGAATATAATTTTAGTACAGTGTGACCTATGGATTATCTGTGTGGTCAATTCTTAATGATTTGGTGAAATAGATTTTAAAAGAATTCTAGCCCTCCAAGAATTTCATTTAGATTTGAATTATGACCATTTATCATGAAGCAATGCTCTACTTTTGCAGATGACCAATAAACGTGTCTATGTAATGAAATATTGGACTTATAGCTTATGATGGGGTAACATGAAAATGCCTGCAACTGCTATCTTTTTTTTGGAGAAATGTGAAAACATAACCCTTTAAAGGATATTAATTAAACTTCCAGTCTGATATCTTCAAGGTTTGGACTGCAATGAAATTTTAAAATGTTTCTGCACTTCTCTTAAAAACAGATACAACAGCCTGAAAATTATCCAGCAAAGTTCATAAGAGAAGTTGTGTTGAAACAATATAAAAAGTATCATGTTGTAACTTTATAAAATTAAAAATCATTTAAAATGTAAGCTCTTTTATAAGTTTGTTGGCTGGCTCAGTGGCAGAGTTAGCATCTCCTGAAAGTAACATACCATGTTCCATATACTTACATAGCAACTTAAAAAACAAACGAACATTGAGAAATATCTGTGTATACAGTCTCTATTCAGTATATAATACAGTGTGCTATGAAAAAAAAAGTTATATGGAAAAGTCTAACGTGAATTCAAGGATATCTCAGAACAAGACATGAAAACTGACCTACTCGGGCAAAAACAAAATAAGTAGCATGAATAATTATTATGATTAATGGGAAGCAATAAGACAATACAAAAGAACTATGGATTAGATACAGATATGAAAAGGATCTATGCTGCAAATCAGATAGAGAAGTGAATGAAAGAAAAGTAATAAGGTATAGATCACGGGTGTCAAACGTGATCGCATCACATAATATATTGAGACATTTTTTTTTTGTTTGCGGTGTCAGAGTGGTCATGGCCTGCGCATGACGCATCCGGCCCAGAGGCCACCAGTTTGACACCCCTGGTAGATGTAAAACAAAAATAAAGAAAAAACAGGAATAAGTATATCTTCCCCTGTCCCTCTACTTCTTGGTGATCCCACCTAAATTGAGGAATTGTGTGAGTAGCAATTGAGTGAGATTGTGGAAGTACCACTTCTATAATCATTGACCAGCTACTCATTAACATTACCCCTCTCCCCAGCTTAGTTTATATATGAAAGAAAATCTGCAAGCTCTCCCTACAAAGCTAGAAAGTCTGCAAATCTCCAAAGGCTTCGAATCTTTCCAGAGCTATTCAAAGTGATTTTGTTCTTTAAAAAAAACTATTTAATTTATTTGAAGATTCAGTTCAAAGGGGTGTTTTGGCCTTTGAATCAAGACTCTTTTTTCAAGTTTACATAGTCATTTTTTATATAATATTAATAAGATATCCTTGCTTTTAAATGCAATATATACACACCATTCTTCAAATATTAATGGTCTTAAATGATTAGATTTAGAGTGTGAAAGAATTAATGAACTTGGTTTATTTTAAACTAGTTTGGAAGTTGTGACGAATCTGTTTCCAAAACTCTGCATGTTCCGCAGGAACAGAGTTACCATTCATAATTCTCTGATTTTGTAAATTCTCTATTTTCGCATTTGTTTTACAGAAAAAATCCTCATGCTTAAAAAGAGGATGACCAAGTAACAGGCAAAGAAGTAAACATAATTCATGTTTCTGAAATATGACATATAATTTCATTTTTCTGTTTACATGAAACATAGGATATTTACTGAGTGACACTAGAAATGTTTAATAAATAGACTTACATATACATATTACCGTAGTATATGTAAGTACATTGGCAAAACATTGGACTAGAAAATCTATGCAAATACAAATATGCAAATGAGGGAAACATTTATATTAACTATATTATATATCCATATTAAGAAAGGTTCAAGATTTAAAATACATTCATGTTTATGTATAAAAGCAATGAAAGATCTGAAAGTAAAGTTGTTCAGATTTGAACACCTGAAAGCAGGCATAGGCAACCTGATGCCCTTCTATTTCAGTATTTATTACTCTCAGCCAACATGGCCAGGGGTGGGTTTCAAAAATTCCAACAATCAGTTCTCTGCCCGGTTGCTGGGTGGGCGTGGCTATGTCGGCCTCCTGAACCATGATGTGGGGCACATTTTTGCCCTCCAAGGCTTCAGCGGCTTTCCTGGAGGCTCTGGGAGGACAAAAATGGCCTCCCCTGGACTCCAGAGGTCCTCTGGAGGCCGGATATAGGCCCATTTTGGGTCTTCCAGGAGGCCCATTTTTTGCCCTCCCCAGAGGATGAAAATCTTAACCCTTCTCTGGAGCCTCTGGGAGGGCAAAAACGGCCTCCACCACCCTCCGGAGGCCGAAAACGGACCCATTACAGGCCTGTTTTTTGCCTTCTCAGAGCCTCTGCACGTGTCCTACACTTACCTAGGATCCAAAATGGGCCATGTGGAGACTCCTGGGAGGGGTCAGCCAGTCATTCTAACTACCGGTTCGGTGAACCAGATATAAAATTAACTTCCAGTTCACCTGAACCGGCCCAAACCGGCTGAAACCCACCCCTGAACATGGCCAAAAAGGACTTCTCTGAATTGTAGCTTACAAACATCTCTAGCATACTAAGTTGCCTATTCCTAGTTAGAAAAAACACCTGTTGCAAATATTTAAAATTCAGTACTTCATGCGCCAAGGAAAGAATTTCTGCCTATTAATTCCTATATGTAAGATGTTCCATTGATCCAGTGATCATTTCTCAATCCTCATAGGGGCTAGCAGCTTGGCTTATGAACAATAAATAATTGGTTCTGTGACTGTCCAGTTCTCATTATCGCAAAAAACATTTTAATATGCAATTATCATAGGAATAGTTTCTATTAAATTCACATGGAAGCAGGCAATATTATGATTTACTTCAAATAAAATAAGTACTTGCAAAGAAACTTATTAGTGTCAAAACAGACCATGTATTTATATTGTCAAGTTAATTTTCTTAATTTCATTACTTGCACGCTAATGCAATTCCTCATCTAGTTCATCAGTTTGTCATATCATCATGTTTTCTTTACATCTTTCCTTAAATAATTCACTGTGCAGTTACAGTTATAATAAACATCGGTGTGCTACATTTGCAAATTCAACTGAAGACTGAGTTTGCTAAGCACTGACTATCATTCAGAACTAGAGAAACATATAACAAATTTTACTTTGCCAAAGAGGCTTGCCTTTACAATAATTATGTTCTTATAATGGTGAGGAATATCTGAGTTTCAGTTTCAGACATAACATTCACAACTGGTTTTTTTACCTCTGAAGCCATTACTTGTAACCTGATTGTAAAAAGTACCGGATGTTTTTATTCTTCTTAGAATAGCACTGCTTTATCAAAGCACACAAGAATTCTAAAAGCTGAAGAAGTATTTTCCCATAACAATTGGGAAATAAATCCCTTTTAAGGAGTAGGGGTTTTCTGTCTTCTTACTACACAAAAAATGCAACCTCAGGAAATGAGTGGCATTGTAAAATTGAAGCTTTTTATAATGCTATGGATCGTCCTCCTCTATCCTAGTAGTATTTTCCGTAGTAGTATTTTCATTTTTTTCTGGAAAAACTAGTAAGTTTCCCTTTAAATACAGCAGCTACTGGCATTCTCTTGGATAGGGAGAAACCAGCTGAAACTGATCCCTAGCAAGATTGAGTGGTTGTGGGTCTTTATCCCTGCCCATCAGGTCAGGAGAGTAGATATCTTTGACTCTGGATGAGGTAAACTCACCCAGATGTATCTGGTGCATGGCTCCTGCTGGAAGAGCAGGTGGCAGTCAAGACAGAGGTGGGGGGGGGCTTGTACAAAATTCATCATATGCCTTAGTTATCTTCTGTTGGATCATTGCAATATTCTCTAATAGGGCTGCCCTTGGAAAAATTAGCTGGAAGCTGCAACTGGTCCAGAATGAAGCTTGCTCTGCAGTTCACCTGAGTTATATCACAGCTGCATGAACAGCACTGGTTCCCAGTTACTTTCTGTGGGCAATTCAAAGTGATGGGTATCACCTTTAAAGTCCTACATGGCACAGCGTTAGGCTAGTTGTGGGACTACCACTTTTTGAAGGTATCTGCCTGCCCTACTAGATTAGATAGGATGGGAACACTACAGATCCTCTCCCTTAAATATTGTCACTGATGGGACTTTGGAGGCATGCCTTCTTTGGAGGCATGCCTTCTTTGGAGGCATGCCTTCACATCCAGAAGGCTGTGAAAACCACCTCAAGCATTAAACTAGACTAGAGTTTGTATTGGGAGGTGGTTTAGTCTGGTGGGTGGGCAGAAGGATATTTTTGTTTGTATCTTTGTTTTTATAGATTGTTATGAAGCTGCTTAGAATCATGATATAATAGGCAGCCATATAAATTATGCAAATAAATAAGTACTGTTTGTCTGATTCCTTAAAAAGTGCTACAGAAAGGATCTAATTGATTCTTTTTTCATCTCTGAGACTCGTAATTTACACTAACTTGACCTCAACAGTTAGCATCCTTTTCCTGAAATGTGTCCATAAGAAAACAAACTTAAAACTCGGAAGCCACTTTTTTGAACAATAGTTTCGAAGTTACTTTACACATTCTGGCCATTAAAAAGATATGAATTATATCTAAAACATATATTTGACTCTTGAGTATTAGTAAAGATGAAAAAGACCTGCGAACATGGCAGTTAACATGGTTCATATTAATCATTGTACCTCATTTCCTTTCAAAGGGACAGAACTAAATATCTTGCATTGGTGTTGTTTCTGAAGACTAATCCAGTGCTTGTCAATCCAATTATAGATATTATTACTTTCATATCTCTTCTGGATATGAGATTAAATGTCATTTTTATTTACACTGATTTCAAATTGTTTTATTGGAGTTGAACAGGAGAGGCCATGTTTACTGTTGGTTTTATTTATTTGTTTGCTTATTTAGTTTGTAATATTAATATGCCGGTTTTCAGTGGAAATGAAAAATAAGACAATATTTTGATAATGGAATGAACTGTTTCAAATAATAAAAAAGTAAAATAAACCAGCATAGAAGATGAGCAGAAATCAGTGCATAAGTGATAGTGCAAAGCTTCACAAGGATGTTCACGGGCTTCTCTCTTACGTTCGATTCAGTTAAATACAGGTAGTCCTCGACTTACAACAGTTCATTCAGTGACCGTTCAGTTTTAAACCACACTGAAAAAAAGTGACTTATGACCTTTTTCACACTTATGACTGTTGCATCATCCCCAGGGTCATGTGATCCTCTTTTCTGACTTTCTGGCAAGCAAAGTCAATGGGGAAGCCAGTTTCACTTAACAACTCTGCTACTAACTTTAACAATGACTGTGATTCACTTAACTGTGGCAGGAAAGGTTGCAAAATGGGGCAAAACTCACTTAACAAATGTCTCATTTATCAACAGAAGTTTTGAGCTCCATTGTGGCCATAGGTCAATAATTACCTGTACAGAAATCAAACTAATATTTCTGTTCTGGGTGAATAGAAAATCCCCTGTCAACAAAAAAAAAACCAAAAACAATATATTTCTATGAAAAAAGACACTAAACATTAAAATGTAAAATACTGCATAATTTTTAGTGTGTTCTCCTAGTACCCAAAAACTGGAAATCAGTACCTAAATAATGTACTTTACAATAGATAATGTTGAGAAATTGAACTTGCTTTCTCTCCTCCATGGATTAGAAAAATATGGCTAATTCTGTCTTCTTTTGAAATTATTTAAAGGCTGTTCCCCAACTAGAACTGTTTGGGGATATGTCCACTCCTCCTGATATAACCTCTCCCCCTGTAAGTATTGCTGTTAAAATTGCTGGATTATTTGTTGCACGCCGATGTGAACATTTTTATAATATCAATATGCAGCACATTTTGATATTCATGAGAAAGGCTGAAGACTGAATTTGACAGGATTCCAAAAAGGGTTACAGTCATACTACCCAGTTTGAATTTCTTCCTCTATAACATTGCTAATTATCTTACTTTCAAACCCTAATTATTTATGCTAATCCCCTGTGAAGTTACTAAAATTACACAGCCTTAGACTTTTATGAAGAAACAGGTGCTGAAAGAATTTGCATATATTTTAGAAGTTGCAAAAGAACAGTTTCAGATTTTGCCAAATACCTACAAATTTTATGAGAATTTGGTGGTAACATTTCTCATCCTGTTTCTAATTATAGGTAGCTTTCCTTGTCACTTGTTCATATTTATCCCTTCTCTCTTCTACTACTCCCACCCATCATCCACTGTTGGCTTTTCTCATTCATGCACTAGCTCTTTTAATTAGGGAAAGGATATGAAACTAGTTCTTGGCAATGAAAGCAGCATATGAAATCTGACCTGTGACATCTTATCAAGGCATTTTAATTGTTTCTTGTTTTATAGACCCCTGCAACTCCAGGTGATGCCTTTATCCCATCTTCATCCCAGTCACTTCCTGCTGGTACAGAGGTATTTAGTTCTGTACCTTACAGCACTGCTGCTGTACCCTCAGGTAAATCTTTTACATCAAGAAATTTAACTGGAAATTTGAAGCTCAATCTGGGACTAAGGGATGTTATTGTGTTACACATCAGAACATTTGAAGCCCTAGACAGATCTTGTATGATTTGTAATTTTAATAATTAGGTACTGATTCATACCTCTTTGCTCACATATATTATCTGTAACATATGTGCCTTTTCAGACATAATATCACAGACAGAATGTTCACCTCATCTCAGCCAATTTTTTTCAATCATTCTTATTTTGAAAATTTGGGGGAACCCTTGAGAATTCGATTTCATAATCAAAGTAATAAATCACTTTTAATTATTAAAGGACTGTTTGATCCTTAAGATTATTTCTTTTTCTTTTGAAGCATCAGTAGCACTAAAGGATGAAAACTATTGTTCAGTATTCTTCAGAGACCAAAATGCAAATTTTGTTAATATTGTGCCCCATTTTTGAAGCTCAAAAAGGTTTACAGATATTAAATTTACTTGTTTCTGCTATTTTTGAATTCTGAAACAGTTGCCACTGGCCCACTGCTAGGTCAAGGTATAATTTCACATTTATGCATAAGTATGCATACCTTAGGCTGTACATAGCTCATAATCTAAAAGCAAAATTCTGAAACACTCCTGTGCAAAAATATTTGTGTAGTTGATTTGGATTCTAAGGAGTTTGTAGGCTGGTTGTTGGTCAATATGTCTTTGATGGAATTGCTTGTGGTGTGATAGGTTTTGAAGAGCTTTGAGTGGTGCAGAGGTTAAGAACGCTGTACTTAGGTAATTAAGTATTCAGCTTCCAGCTGCCTACAATTTAGCAGTTCGAATCCCACCAGGCTCAAGGTCAACTCAGCCTTCCATCCTTACGAGGTAGGTAAAATGAG
>JANHJO010006660.1:29921-41925 GCA_032468235.1 Pseudoxyrhopus heterurus | reverse complement strand
TTTATCCATGGACTTGTCAAATAATAGGTGAAACATGTATAATTTTTGCTGAAACAATAAAATTAAAGTCACATTTTAAATCCTATTTGTTTTAAAGGAGTGGTCTCTAAGTACTTTATTAAGGAGAATCTTAATGTTTAATTAAGCCAACTTGTCATAGCCACATATGTTCCATCACACAACATCACCAAGTTCATAGATCACCCCATTTTTTTCACAACAGTTCAAGAGGTTACCAAATGACATTTAGAATCCACAGCACTAATTTTTGTTATTCATTTGTTTGATTGATTGGTTTTGTTAGCCCCAACTCCTGCTCCTAGACAGAGTTCTCCATCTAAATCCTCGGCATCTCATACCAGTGACGCTGCTGTAGATGACCTCTTTGAAGAGGGCTTCGAAAGCCCAAGCAAAAGTGAAGAGCAAGAAGCAGTAAGTAACCCAGCTCCCGTTTATTAATATACTCACTCATTTATTTTGGCTGAACCGTTAAAATAATGCATAGATTTGTACCTTTAAATTTTAAGAGAAATATGCACGTTTAAATTTAGAGAAATTGTTTAACCTTCCCACTTCCTCCCACTGCCGCTTTCAATATTCTCTTGGTTGTTCACCACTAATAACGCTTGTGGAGTATAATGTACAGCTTTCTGATCAGCCCTGATGTTTACTAATAAGACTGTGGTGTGCATACTACAGAAGAGTTAAAACCGAAGGCAGTTCACTATAGCTTGACATTTACATCTACAAAATGTCAGTTTATACAGTTTATTGGGGTGTTTCTTCTTTTTATTGGTTTCTACTAAACTGGACCTTCTCGGTTCAGTTCTCTTGCTACCTCTTAAAAGAGATAAGATTCAAGAAGTATAGAAAGAGGGTAACACGAAAGGATATAGAGTCCTTTTAAATGTATGGTTCCTAGCTGGTAAAGACAAATATACAGTGCTACCTCAGTACTCATCATTAATTGGTTCTAGGAGGCACGATGAGTACTAAAAACAAGTACCAAACAAATCATGTGACTTACCACATGACCTTTTTTCCAACCAGGAAGGAATTCTGTCTGTCCCTTTTCCTATGTCAGTGACCTTTCAGCATGGCCGACTTCCTACCTGTCCTCTGCGGCCATCCCCTGCATGCTTTCTTTATCAACAACCTTCCCAGCATAACTGACTTCCTATCTATTGTCTGTGGCCGTCCGCCTCTTCCTATCACAGCATACCAAACAATGAATACCTGGACAACATTTTTACATCAAAATGCAGTACCAAATTCAACAGGTTTTGAAGCAGTCAAGTACTGAGGTATCACTGTAAAGACAAAAAAGGCACAGGCAACTTAAGAAGCGTGCAAAACATTGTACTGTTCCACTTAAAAAGTATGGCAACATTTTAAGTTCATTCTTGTCTAAGATGAGCTATGAAATCTGGCTTGCATAAATCTGGGTAATCAAATCTGGCTGACCACTGGTTGGCAGCAAAAATCGTATATCTTTCCTATCATCAAATGATCAAATGATTGTCATCAAATGGTTGTCATTTTTTTGTGTCTTCCTTTGTTCTGCAATCCGGATTATCTGTCAGCTCTATCTAGTGAGCTAAATTTAAAATCTGTACCAGTACCTAAACCTTATCACAGTTTTCTTATAAATAGAAAAATAAGTAGGATTTGAATGCAAAATGAAGTATTTCAATTGCACAGAAAAAGTTTGGTGACCTGTGTACAGCTTAATATTCTCTTAATACTTCTCTTAATACTCCTCCTCCTGTGCTTGAACAAGGAAAGGGATTAGTTGGAAGTCATACTTAATTTGCATTCAATAAGAATGTATTAAAAGTTGAAAAGGATAATGATCAGGAAAAGGGGGTACATATAATTATAGACTAATTTAACATCATAAAATGGTACAAAAAATTGGAAGATGATTTGAAAATATATATTATGTTTATATAAAATAATGTAATGTAATAAATCAGAATAACAAAACAACAAAGTGACTCTGTTCAAAAATCCACTTCTTTAAAGAATTTTTATGTCCACAAATTAAATTTCCACTAAAAGCCGTCTGCCTTGAGTGGTTTTACTTCACAATATTTACAATACTAGTATTATCCACAAACATGGACTGAACTAAAACATTACTTGCAAATTGGTTTTATATTCAGGATGGCAGTTTCTTTCCTTTTTCTTTTTTTCTTTCTTTTCTTTTTTTGAAGTATCTTATTTTTAAACATTTTTTAAAAAAAATTCCCACAGACTTTTTACCTTGGGGGGAGGGATTTCCCTGGGGGAACTTTTGATCATGATTCTGATTCTTGGCGGCTGTGATAGGTTTCTCCTGTCCATTCCTAAAAAATAGTGCACATTTTCCTAGCAATACGATCACGAGGACTGAATAATCCCATAAAATCAGGGTCATGGGTATTCAGTTCATTTTGACCTTTCATCCACAGTGGGTAACTTTGACGAAATGCATTGATGGCATGAAAATAACCTCTGATGTTGTTTTCCTTTCTGCTGTTGAAAAAAAAAGGTGTTATGTTCTTATATTCTAGCCTGATGGATCTCAGGCCTCATCCAACAGTGATCCATTTGGTGAACCTATTGGTGATACTGTAAGTCCACAGGGCGATAGCTAGATAGCGCAGGTTGGGGTAGGTATCTGTCCTTCTCTCTGTCTCTTTCACTCACTTACTTTTCAGCCATTCCCTTTCACTATTGCCTGTCTTCATTTTCTTGGATGCTATATGTGCAGAATTTCATTTTTTTTTTTCACTTCACTACTTCTCACACCATAATTCCATTTGCAGGTGATGTCAAAATACTGGCTTTTGAAATTAAAGTATAATAGAAAGGGAAACATGTATTAAAGTGAAACTGGAGATTGTGACTATTAACCAGGGAAGAAATCATGCATTTGTTATTGCCAATCTCCAATTTCTGGTATTCATGATGAGTTATAAATATTCCATACATTTATCAACTGTTGGTTAAAATGACATAATCAAAATTGAAATATGCCTTCCCACTCCATAGCCTTATCAATAATCTCTTGAAAAATTTACTAACAGTTTGATTCAAAATTGTTATTGATATATAAGTTGTTAATTCATGCAGCAGTCTTGCTGTCATTCCCAGCTATTGTTTAGTTATACATTTTCCATTACCAAATTTAAGGTGACGTGTTGTTGTAATCATTAATGGCTCACTTTGCATGCTAATAGACCTTTTTAAAGCTGACTGTGGCTATTTTTATACTGGCATGTGTGTTGTCTGAATGATTGTAAAGGTGCAGTGCTTGTGAGTGCTCAACATACCCATCTAATTTCAGTTCTACTATTGCCATATTAAAAAATATATACTTCATACATGGTGAATTGAACAAGATTAAACGTGGTGTGATTTACTATTCTTCTCTCTGTATAAAACATCTGAAGCAAATCCATAAAAATGAAGGAATTATTTTTAGTGCGTAAAGTATATGCTTCCCAGACTTAAGAATGTGGGGTGGGGTTATTGCTAATCTGTTTCACCAGTCACAATAGATGAATGCACCAGGCTTTCCTGACTACCATATCCTTGAATTTTAGCCTTTATTTACTAAAGACCACAGCCATTCAGGATGGGCGGAACAAAAAAAAAAGGACAAATAACAATGACTCAAGTCAGCTTGTATTTCATTGTTCTGATGAAATTGATGAAAATGAAGCCACATCTGAGACATTTTTATCCCATTTTTGTTGCTTTGCCAAGGCATTGATCACTGATCATCAACGGATCACTTTTCTCTATTTTTAAATAGTACAATGCCAATGCCAGCAATCACTAGCTTTATATTGCTATAAATTTTCAAAGAGATCAAGTATGTGAACTAATTTACTTTAGACTGCCGTGGTATGACTGATTTTAAATTTGCCCACTGTTAAACTATCTGAACTATTAACTTTTTTGTCTCTCTAACTAAGTATTGTAATAACATTCATAGACAAAAAAAAATCCTTAAAAAACATGAGCAAAGCATTCATTTGCTGTTTTTAATTCTGGCCTCTGAATCTGGAAGAGGAATTGTTAGTCTTTCCATTTTGAATTAATCTCAGTGGAGAAATCTATTTTGAAAGTTGTTGTTTTTTTATATTATATAATATTTGGAAGAAAGAAATGCTTTACATTCTTGTGAGTGGATTTCCACTCTCGGTATTGTTCTACTAGTGAAATTATTACAGCCTCCAATAAAGATCTTGCTTGGAGGTTTGGATTTTTATGGATAATAAGAGAGTGATCAGCGATATCAGGGAAGTGTTTCTTCCTTAATGCAGGGATGAATACAGGAAGAAATACTTCCTCACATCTATTGGATCCTGACTCCTTATGTATAGGCAAGGACTATCTCTTCATGGAAAGGGCACTCTAGATCAAACTATCCTAGCAAGCCTATGATAATTTATATTTTAGAATGAACTGTCATTACCCATTTGGCTTTAGATTTGCTCCATATTTTTGTTTGCGATGTTGTTTAGACCTTTTCTAATTTCACTTGATAATCCTTGTTTTCATGAACTTTCAATGTTATAAGCATTTCATTTTCTTTCTTTTTTAATTCTTTTTTCTTTAGTAAAAGATTTCTTTAAAATCTTTGGATTTTTTTAGTAATCGAGTGCCCTGTCAATTTTCAGCTCCTAGATTATTTTACTGTTCTCTACTTAACAGTCTTAAAGAAAAGTTTTCCAACTTGAAATCCACAGCTATGTTTTTTAAGGATTTCTCACAGACATCTGGAATCTGCTCATAAATGAAATTTTTCCCTTGATTTAACTTTCAAAGCAAAAGCTGGGAACGTTATCTGAGTCCATGCATTGAAATTACAAGAGCTCCTTCTTGGATAACATTATCAGTTTCTAATTCAAATTGAGATTTTATGGAACACCATACTACAATAGTATGCTTTTTTTAGTCTTTAATATGTTCCTGTTTCCTCTAAAATTCTTTCTGCATATTTGTAGCCACCATAAAAATATGCCATATTTTTTTTTCTTTTGTCCATCAAGCCAAACAAGAGTTTTATAATATTGGACATTTTCACATTTTGTGTGTCAGATCCTGTCAGATTTTCAACATAAGGCCACAATTAGCCTTTCTCCTCAATATTTTCTCATTGGCTACTGCTAAAACTGCTACTGGGCAGAGAAAGAAGATAAAACCTATGATGTTATTACAGTTTTACACCTGCTTTTTTCTTACTAAAATGAGACTTATCACCTGTAGGATCGATCCTAGTCTTTCACTTTACTCAGTCTTGTAAACAACCTGTTAAAGAAGTTGTACTGGTTAAATATAGTTAATCATAAAAGTAATACTGTTCCAAAGTTTCAAAATTCTCCAATCTTTCTTCCCTTCAAAAAGAAGCTTTAATTTTTTTAATGGTTCTAGTGCATTTTTCTCTAACTCTGCAGCCTCTCCAATTGCCCACTTCTGCATCTATATAAATACATAATTAATCACTACATAAAGGAAGATCCCTTTACCACCAAAAGGTAGAAAGGGGCTGCCACACCTCTCAGTTCCTCTTGCATCAAGCTCTTTAGAAAAATACAGAGTGTAAAAAGATTCTTTTTTCTTTGGGACAGAAGTGTTATTCCCTTGAGCTTCCTTATCTGCTATTAAATATTTATACAGGGCTTTCCTTTTGACTGGGTGATCAGGAAAGAGAAGACTTATTTTCTCAGCTTATTTTAAGCTTTTTGATCAGCCAGGCAGAAGGAGAATATTCCTCTAAATATGTGGCATAAACATGGACAAACAATCCTTTGGAAAACTTTAAGTTCATAATACAATTTTTTTCTGCCATTCTTGTTACATTAGGAAGAAAAATCTATCTGGACCCCTCATCAAGAGACAAAATTTTAGTAAAAGAGTATACTATACTTTAGTAAAGTATAGTATACTTTTCCTTAATAGAGTAGTAGAGTAGAGTAGATCGGTTATATCCATTAATCATTTTAAGTTGCTTAAGTAAAATTTCATTAGAAGAATAATACAATAATAATGCAATATGTTCACTACTTTGAAAGCCAACTTATATACAAGTTTTGAATTGTCCTTTGGAGGCTCTTAATCTTAGGAAAACATTGAGGGACACAGAAAATTTGAAAAAAAATAAGACATGCTTCTTATTTCTGCCAAATAGACATGACAGTGGAAAATAGCAAGGATCATAATAGCAGAGATTCATTAGGAAATTTGTTTTATACAAAAGTTAGGAAGAATATTATTTGAACATAAAAATCAACTGATATTCTGGAATAATTTTCCATGCTCAATTTTGTTTAATATTTTCCTCCAGTGTCTTATCTGAATCTGCATTTACTGTAACACAGATCTACTGAACAAATTGGTTAGTATTAATATGGTTTCTATTTTATGGGGTTTTTTTTACCAATTTTTACTTATGGAAAACTTTAATTTTACACATTGGTAAAAATATCAAACATAATTAAAGTGTCATTTCCTAATTTTTTTAATATTGATTTTAAAACATTTTCCAAAATGCTGATTTACTGGAAGCATCTTCTGTTACAACATATTATTTCCATCTATATATTAACATTCTTCATCAACATTCTGAACAATAACATTTGACAGTTCCTACTTGACACTTATGTATCAAGAACAGTTTGCATGGAGAATAATTAATTGGTTCTTTTATTGGGGGCGGGAGAATGGCAAAATCTTTATACCAGGGCAGGGATTTCCAATTATTTTCAGGTTATCGAATCTGTTAGTTAAAAAGAAAACTTTCTGGACCCCTCATCATGAGACAAAATTTTAGTAAAAGAAGATTGATCATGTTTAAGTGAACATTTCCTTCTTTTAGTCTATCATGGAACACAAGTTCTCCTGGAGCTCTCAAGTTCTGCAAATCATTGCCTAAAATCTTGTTGTAGGGAATAAAATTGAGTCTATCCCAGAAAAGAGTAGAAGACTACTTAATGAGGCAAAATTTGATGAATAAGAGTATCTTGTCCCTTATTTTAAAAAGTTGTGAAGTGCAAAATTTGCTGCCCTTTTGCCTACTCACATGTTGCTTAGGTTACAGTCTAAAAATCAAAGTATATATCTATTCAAGATGAGAAGTAATATTTTACGATTAATAAAGATTCTTAAAGAGTAAGCAAATGGGATTTATACAACTATACAAAAAAAGGTATTTGCATTGCATCAGAAAAAAATCAAATGCTAGATATAATCTAAAAAAATGTGAGTAAATTTCCAGTTCTCCAGAATCATCATTGTTTCTATGAAAAAATTACTAAAACCAGATGGAATAAAAAATGTAACACTTGTATATTAGAAAGCTTGATACCTTCTAGATGGATTGGACTTTTCCATAGTTCCAAACTGAACATAGCTCTAGCAATTATGGAAGCTCAAATCTAATACATCTAGAAGCCTAGCTTTAAAGTATGTTCTCTGCACTGCATTAAACTTCCTAAGATGATGAGATACTGACTTTAGTTTATTGTAACAATTTACCAAATTGCATATTGCTGCTTTTCATGTTCATTAAACTGTCTTCACATTGCTTGACATTTGCATAATCAGTATTTGCCAACATTTGTAATGCATTTCGTCTATCATAGTTTGGAAACATCAGAATTAAAATTATTAAAGTTTTGAATTTATATTATATTTTGGAATTCCAAGGATATATTTATTCTGTTTTTATTCTTTTTTAGTCTGTTTTAATTATTAGCAACCTAAAGTTATGTATATAAGATGGGCCAACTATATATTAATTAAATAAATGGATAAATAAATAAATATTTAGTGTGTCATCCTTGTTTTGGACATCATTCTGAACTCTGTAAATGAATCATGCTTGCATTGCAAACTTGGGGAAAATTGGAATGGAATAATTTTAAATCAATAATGTATTAGCATGAAACCATATACAGTAGTGTAAAATGTTACATATTACACTGAGAACAGAACAACAATTAATTCCTGTGCAT
This sequence comes from Pseudoxyrhopus heterurus, assembly GCA_032468235.1. NCBI lineage: Eukaryota > Metazoa > Chordata > Lepidosauria > Squamata > Pseudoxyrhopus > Pseudoxyrhopus heterurus. Next base: position 33,916 of record JANHJO010006660.1, on the reverse strand, counting down.
TCAAATCATTTTTTTTTCTCATTGCCAAAGAGTGTAATTTCTTCTACATATCTGACTTTTTAACAAATATCAGTATTGTAGAGTTATTGTTTTTTTCCTTAAAATTGTCTTTTTGGATATTATCATAATTCAAGTTGTGTGTGTGTGTGTGTGTTTATACCCCACTCTGCCTGTGTTCTGTGGGTCTACTGTTCATATTCAAATGACTAGAAATATCTCTATTCATTTTCTCTTTCTATTGTTTTTAGGAAATAGAACCACTCTATGCCCAGATCAACAGACCTAAGACCTAAGAAATAGCATTGACCCTACACTCGTGGCACTTCAAGTCTCAAATGAAAACTCCAGTCTTGACAGGCCTTTGGCTCCTATTACTCTTACTAATATTATTTAGTTATCTCAGCTAATCAAGGATAATCACATCACTGGATTAATTCAACCAACAAGATGTTTTGGCAACTCTGTTTGGCAGAACATTGCTTTTTCTTTCTTTTTTTCTTATTTTTCAAAATCCTACTTTCCTAGGGGGGAAATGTCATCTGCATTCCTACAACTTTGAACTATCCAAACACCTTTTCCTCTTGTTACCTTTTGTTGTTTCTAGGACTTCAAATAATGAAAGTAGGTGATCCAAATCTATTAGATGACAACTCATTGTTTTATAATACAGAAACACAGAGAAAGCAAACACATGCTAGTCACCAGTTATTGAGCAACACAGCTGCACATTTGAAGATATGGTAACTTTTTTATGGCCATCGCAAAATGATCCTTATGTATTTTCACCTAGTATACCAGCCTACAACAGCATATGTGAAGGAAGTATTCGATTATTTCATTCCCCCCCCCATTACTTAAAAACTGGTGACAGACATGAGCAGCAGAATGCCTCCTGCGAAAATAATTCTTAACTTGAAGTCATGGAATCCCATTCCACCAATCATCAGTTTTGATTGAAAATGTTGCCAAATGGACCTTTTAATTTTCAATACATCAAAGAAGAGATGAAATGCTGCTTTTTCTGTTTTGAATACTACTGCTATGAGTAGAGAAGGACATCAGATCTTTTGATGGAAAAACAAACTGTGTGTTATTTCCTAGGGAACTCTTAAAAGAAAGATCAGTAAAGGATATTTTTTATTTCTTTGATATCTTGCTGCTGTGATGCTATGCAGACAAGTGTTTTTTTCTTCTCTCTGTGCCATTTTTGAAGAGAAAAAAAACTGTTTGCCAAATACTTCTACATCTGGATTTGATTGGGTTGGACTTTAGTAATAACAGGATGGAGATGGCATGAATTTTGAAATAATGAACTTATTCTGCGATCAAATGGTTCATCTTTATCACTTTTTGTACATCGGAAAAATTCAAATGGGATTTTTATTTTATAACTTGAAATTTAAAAATAAAAATCTTAACTGTTAAAACTCTTTCAGTGTTTAAGGGGAAATGGCTTTAAAGAGTCCGAATGAAAATTGCCAGATTTTCTTTTGTTTTGTAAATATAAATGTTAGGCGTTTTTGTTTTTTTCACCATGACATCACACTGTAGGGAAGGTAGTAAATGATGGTGTTTCGGAAGCGTGGAAACCCCCATTTTGTGGTTCTTGTATCACGTTTGTTTGGTTTTGTTTTCACATGCTTATAGTTAGTGGGATAAAGCTGAAGTGCATTTCCCAACTACAATTTTGTTGCCTGAAACTAGCTAGGTTGATGGAGAACCCATAATCATACAATCTTGCTTTTATAATGTAACTGTTATCACATACTTTACATTTTTGGAGAAAAATCACATTTCATACCCATTTCCTAATTTAATAAAAGCTGTTTACACACCACAGAAGCAAGTTTTTTAAAACTGTTTTTTTTAATATATTTATGTAAGAAAAGTGCAGTGTTTGGTTTCTATTCTTCGCACATGATTTGCATAAAGAATCTATATATTTTTGCCCTACAGAGAATTGTTATACAGGTCAAATATGTTTTCCTGATGTTCCTATGCAGATTACAATATATTGAACTTTAGTGGTTTAGCACTAAAAAAGAAGAGTTAAATAATTCAAATGATGACTTGTTTCAAGGATTATGCAGATTTTTTTAAAAATCAAAATACCAATATGCTTGTGTTTTCTCCTTTGATTATATAGGCCTGGAGTTATATTTCATGCATTTGAATTATTAATGCATTTTACAAGAGTAGATGAAAACTGGTGATTTGGTGATATTGAAACTGAACTTGATATTTCCAGTTGGTTTTTTTCAACATAGGTACTGAAACAAAATGTGTGTTAAACAGTCAGTTGAACTATAGGCTTTAATACCAGTGCAGATCTAATGTACTTTTCCGGTCATTTTCTCTCTGTACTTTTTTGTTGTGCAACCTTGTTTCAATAAAAGACTCCATGTGGATTTTACAGAACATATGACTGGTGATGTGAAAGAGGAACAAAAGAGAAATTGAGTCCAATTAAAGGAGAAAGTAGTTGTGCCCAAAATAAAAAATAACATTTTTGTTAAAGTCAATTTGTTTTTCTTCATTTCCCCTTTCCCCAACCTGTTTTTATCCAACCCACAAATCACTTTTATTTTAACTTCAACTTAATCACTATATATCTGTGAAAGGTGAAGATGGCCTGGGCCTGCACAAGCCTTTTTCCAGCTCAAAATATTCATCCATGTTGTGGTCGTTGTCAGCATCTCTGTCACAAATGTGCATCAAAAGAAAAATGCAAAAAGCTATTTTGTAACATAAGAATGTTAGCTTTGTTTCTTTTTTATCTACGCAAAAAGATGACACCATTCAAAAGGACATTTCAACCCTGAAATATTGATGAACTGTATAGTCAATAATGAAATCTTGCTAAACTAAGTTTTTATTGAAACACAAACATACAGAATTTGAAATATTCACAGATATTTTAGCATGGTGCAAACTAACAGTCAGTTTATTGATGATGGTTGTTATTGGGTTCCAAAATACTTTTCAAGATGGGAAAAGTCATATACATAAATACATACATACATATATACATATAATTTTCATATATATGAATTACAACTGGTATTTAGAGATCATAAGGAAATTTGCTCTATACAAACTACAAGTCTTTCTTGAAATAAGACAACCAATGATTAACTTATCCATCATTAGGTTATTCCTTTCTACCATAATCTAGAAGAAAAACAATACAGAAGTCTGCACTGTACAAGTATTGTAGGTAGGATATATATCTACAGGAATCCATTCATCACTAGCACTAAGCTTGTCACTTTAAACTTTAAACCAGGGAATCCCATCCCATCCTGTCCTGTTTCAAATCATTTTTTGATTCTTACGTTATTAATGTACTTTGATTCATTGTTGTCATTCAATTGTCTGATAAAATCTATGATTGAATAATGTACTGGGCACCTTCTTTGCAAAGATGTTTACTTTCTACTTTGATTTGTTTGATTTTTGTGTTCTTACATGTTTATTTTTAATAGAAGAAAGATGAAAATGACTGTTTTACAGTACATTTCTAGATCTACTTTAACTTTACCTCAGAGGAAAACCATTTGTTAACATCTGTTGAACATCTTCTTTCCCTTATGTATAATGCATTCATCAGAAGAAATTTTTAGAGATTTTTCCATTGATTTCTGTAAGACACCATGTAGTACTGTTGCAAATAAAAATGTTTAAAATCATGTTTATTCCTTTCTCTTATTCTTATGAAAGTTGAATATAATAGAAGTTGGGTGTGTTTCTTCTCTGCAAATACAATGCTGCATCACAATGTGCTTTTTTGAAAAGCTTTCATTTGAAGTTTATAACCAATTCCTTATGTAAGGAATTCCTTGTGTACGGACGACCATTTTTATCTTGCATTTTCTTCCAGAAGGTGATAGAGAAATATTTATTTATTTATTTATTTGACAAAAACATATAGATATATAAAAGTGTAAAACATAAAACATGAACAAAGAATTATATATAATTAATTAAAGGGAACA
>JANHJO010006660.1:0-10013 GCA_032468235.1 Pseudoxyrhopus heterurus | reverse complement strand
CTCTCTATCATCTCTCTATCATCTCTATCTATAATCTATCTATCATCAATCTATCATTTATCTATCTATCATCTATCTATCATCTCTATCATCTATCTATCTGTCATCTTTCTAGCTAGCTAGCTAGCTAGCTAGCTATCTAGCTAGTTATACCATCAATAGTTGCATGATTTTACCTTCCTGCATAGGATAGTTCTAGATTTCTGCCATTTGGAAACCTAATAGTTCCAAACCTGAGTGCAGTAATGCCTGTTTTACTATACAATCAAACCCAAAATTACTGTTGCTAAGCAAGACAGTTGTTAAGTAAGATCAAGAAAGTTCTGCCCCATTTTATAGCCTTTCTTGTCATAGTTGTTAAGTGAATCACTGCAGTTGTTAAGTGAATCTTGCTTCTCTCATTGACTTCACTTGCCAGAAAATGGCTAGGAAAGTTACAAATGGTGATCACAGTGCAAATGTCATCAATACATGCCAGTTGTTTAAGTGCCCAAATTTTGATCATGTGACTGTGGGGATGCTGTAATAGTCGTAAGGCTGAAAACCAATCATAAGTCACTTTTTCAATGCCATTGTAACTTTGAATGGTCACTAAACAAATGTTTGCAAGTCAAGGACTAGCTGTACTATAGCTCTACATATGTCTGTTAACAGTATCAGCCTGCTATGTGGAGGATAACCACAGAATGATCTGCATCATTATGTCAGGCAATAGCAATAGCACTTAGACTTATATACCGCTTCACAGTGCTTTTACAGCCCTCTCTAAGTGGTTTACAGAGTTACTATTGCCCCCAACAATCTGGGTCCTTATTTTACACACCTCGGAAGGATGGAAGGCTGAGTCAACCTTGAGTCGGTCAGGATTGAACTCCTAGAGTGAGCAGTGACTTAGCCCTGCAGTACTGCATTCTAACCACTGTGCCACCATGGCAGTTCAGTTCTTGATATAAAAACTATTGAAGTCACATAGAAATCTCTAAACTGATGCCTCCTTTCTTTTTCCACAGATACCACATCAGAAAAGAAATTTGTGGAAGACTTTATTGCTCTCGTCCGTGGAGGGGCCAGTGAACACATTACAACACTTGCAAACAAAGATTTACCCAATGCAGAACTGATGCAAGAGTGGGGGGATGCTGTTCAGTACAACCCAGAGATCATCCGAATGAAGGTTATGTAAAACATTCGTTCCGTACCATTAACCAGCCTCAGGATATTCAGGATGAGGGGAAAAAACAGGTGGGTGTGGATTCCTGATGGCACAGTGGTTAGAATGCAGCATTGCATACAAACTCTACCCACAGCCTGAAGTTCAATCCTGATGGACTCAAGGTTGACTCAACCTTCCATCCTTTGAGGTCAGTAAAATGAGGACTCAGATTGTTGGGGGCAAATATGCTGAGATTGTAAACTGCTCAGAGAGTGCTGCAAAGCTGGAGTCCCGAACCTCCAGGCCACGGCACATCTTGAAGCATTCAGAACCAGGCTGATGAAGTGGTGGGGCGAGAGCACATGCACATCCCCACTTGCACAAACAGTGGGCAAGCGCGTGCACAGGTGCTCCATTTGCACAAACAGTGGGCGCACGTTGGCCTGCCGCTCACGTGGAATCTTTCCCTTTGCCCCCCTGCCAGTCCGCGAAGACGAAAAGATTTGGGAACTCTGTTGTAAAGCATTGCCGGGGAGGTATATAAGTCTAAGTGCTATTGCTATTTTTATTACCTGATAGAAAACAGTGACAACTTTATTGCTAGTGAAGCCAAAAAGAAATTCCCGAAAAATCAGAGGATTCTATTGAATGGACTGGGATGGGGAGCAGGTGTTGTGGATAAAAGATGAACTGCTGAAAACTGATTAAAGCCACAGATAGGAGGGCTGTGTCATTTTTAACAATCTTTCCACTCCATATAGGTGGCTCCTTTTTGATTCACAGTGGCTGCTGAAGCATTGGTGTGGATAAGTCCTTTTTCTGGTTGAATGCTTTTGCCAAAGCCTTTTGGGATCTAAGCCAAAGAGTCCTTTCCCTGTAGTAGGAGTGGAAATCAAATACGAAATCTGTAATCAGTCCAAATTTGGACATGATAAACTTGCCTGATTTCCAAATCTGTTGACCCTGTTGAACAAATAAGGAAATCAGCTGATGTCCTTTGGAAAAGAAAAAGTTCTATACACTTTTTAGTTGGGAGGGGGGGAAAAGGCAGCAAGAAATTGTACTCAACTCTTGAAGAGGCAGTACAGAAAGTATTTTAATCCAATGAGGGTAAATGCACAAATTTCATAGTATTTGAAACATGAGCCCAATGAAAAAGCTCTGTCTCAGATGCATTGTGCCGTATGACTAAAGTACACTCCTGGGTTGTTACCTATTGCTTTAACCAATTTTTGTCTACTGAGAGTTTGTAATTTAATTTGCCTAGCCTGCATGTAATCAGAAAAAGGAGGCGGAGGCAATTACAATTAAATGCAATAGGAAATGTTCCCAAGCTGGGAATATTCCGATTCAGGGAAAAGAATTAGACAAGACTTTTAGAAAATGAAATTATTTTCAGGAAGTCACATCACTGAATATTTAGCATAAAGTCAGGGTTGTTCTCCTTTCAAGAAGACTGTTGCTCGGTTGGATTGTTCATTTTGGTTTGAAGACTTGAATCAAAGGTGATTCAACCAAAACTGTGAAATGAAACCTAATACTGAATCAAACAGTTGAACCCAATTAGGGGATCAAACTGGAAATTCCTGAATTTCCAGACAAACAATTCCGTGACTTTTGCTTGGGTGTTCATAAGAAGATTTCTCCAAATTGAATTGATCCAGTTCATTTTGCACTTCTGAATCAAACTTGGCCGCAATTTGTGGTGGCCACTGTCAGTGCAGACTAGCAACACAGATACTCTTCTTGGAAGAAGATTACAAGTGGATGGAGGGAAGTGATGTATAATTAATTCTGATTGATTCAAATGCTGCAGCAATTTTTTAAAAAAGAAATTTACAATTAGCCAATATGCCCTGAGATCACAGAAGATTATTGGGGAAGAAAAATTCTAATGTTTATTTGCAGCTGCAAATATCTTGTTCTCAATGCTTTTGAGTTTGGCTGGGGCATCACATGACAATTATAGACAATTATTTCATTACTGTAAAAGAAGATCTAGTCATTAATACCACAGCACACTGTCTCCTCTGTATCCCGTATTGTTAGGCACGATCTCAGTAGTTGCTCTTATTTTTCACACAATCTTCCACCTTATTCTCCTGTTTGTGACTTTACCAACAAAATATGGCTGCCAAGGATGCTGTCCACTCGTGACACTCCTTGCAGAGTAAAGGGAGGTGATCAAGCTACCTTAAGAGCACAATATTTTATTTATTTGTTTATTTATTCAATTTATACTGTCGCCCATCTCACATTCATGACTTTTTATATGAGCATAGCTCCATGTTTCTCTCTCACCATCTATTTTAAATTAATGGTAGGAGATGGTCAATTGTGTTTGCATGGCTTCACAGGGATGAGTAACTGCTATACTCCAAAAGAGATCACCTTGGGTGGATTTATTGCTTCAGTCCCTTTAGAGGTTTTGAGTTCTAATGATGTCTGGTGCTTTCTGGCACTTATGCTCCCATGAAAGTTAACATAGACCATTAGTGAAATGAATCACTTCTGCATGTCAGTTCTAATGCGCTGTCATCGGATCAAGTCTCAATCCACCCACAAAGGATGAAGTTGTCTTCATCTCCATTGCCTAGAGGGAATCGCATATTTCTTGGTGGGGTTGGGAAAAGCCTGTATCTGAAACTTGTGTAAACCTCCATCTCTTATCACAAACTATATATTTAGTACTAAATTTGTCTGCTACTCATTTCACTGCCAGGTGATTCTGGGTTGCTTACAATAAACTATATTGAGCTTTGTGGTCCATAACTTTTGACTGGACATATTTAGAGAGATGTGTGAGTAGACAGAAGAGATAAACAGGCCCTCTCTCTGCTCTTGATAGGTGGAGCCTCTTTACAATTTAATTACTGCGAATACTTTTGCCAATGCTGCTATGCTGAAACAGAACATGAAGCTTGCTCTCGAGGAATTCCATCAGGAAACAAGTAACTGTGGATGCGCTCAGTGCCAGGGCAACGGAACCCCATTTTTGAAAGGTAATGCGATGAAAATGCAGTTTGCTTTAGTTTCCTTCAACTTTCTCCTTGTTCCCTTCTGCTATAAGAAAGTAAGATATTTCTCTAAATGTCACAATTGTTTCACTGGCAGCCTAGCAAGATAAGAAACTTTACCACTTTGGCAAGTATAATGGAATCTTAATCATTTGCATTTAAGAATGTCTGTTCCAACCCAATTAGGCATTAAACACAGCATCGCAATCTGCTTAAAACCTCTTTCGGAAATAACTTTGCTACATTTACCAGCATACTAGCTCTCTGGCCATTAATTAGTGCTTCTCCCATCTCTTGGAAGAGGAAATGCCATCTGCAACTTGCTAAAAATGGTTATCGTGATCATTATAGGAGATTCTGCACTGGGTGTTCTTCCCTGTTTCCAGGGGGAAGAAATCACTTCTGAATTGTAGCTAGGAAAGATAAAGCTGGATTAAGGGGCAAACAGATGTTTTGTAAACACGTTGTATGGGTTTGATTGATTTATTATTTTATTTATTTGTTTGGTGGTTTATTAAATTTATATGCTGCCCATCTCACTATCAAGAGACTTTGGGTGACTTACAATGTCAAAAATGGCAGAATTAGAAAATTAAAGCATTAAAAACATTAGGCATTTGCCCTGATACATTTTGAGGAGCTGTAGCTTCTGAATACTCTTCAAGGGTAACTGGGAGAACATGGAAGGGGCAAACTTTGCTAAGCACAGAGAAGGAAGACTGGTATCTAAATCTAATCAGCCCCTTCCACTCATAACTACAACACAGGAAGAAGTTTTCCCAATGATGCCTTGTGGAATACCTTGATACCTCAAGCCAATTCTTATCCCAGGACAAAAGAATGTAGACATAGAATGCTACCTTTAGCCAGCTTAGTTTCTTTGTACCCCTAAGCTGAACAGCTGTGGGTTTTCAGTCTCACCCTCTAAGTTACAGTCTCCTTCCTACCTACTTACCTACCTACTGGAATGACTAAGACTATTTTTTTCTGAATTGCCTTTGCAAAAACTGCCCAGTTGGCTGAATTAAATGACTTTCCCCATAGGGTTGCTTCCATGCATAACTTTTAATTATGGAAATACAATTGTTTAAAACTAGAAGCTAAATCAGCATGTGGACCACTGCTCCCTTTCAGTGCTTCTTATTTCTGTTGTGTTATTCAGCAAAAGAGTCAATATTAATAATCCACAGCACTTCCTTAGCAGGCTGGAGATGTGAAGCAGCTTCCAGCCATCCCTGGGTATTCTGCATCCTTTTCTCTGTGTCCTTCTATCTGTGTGTTTTCTATGTGAATCTATGTGTATTCTATTCTTTTCTATATGTATCTTTGACAAGCCAAATCCTCTTGATTTTTGTAGCCCACTCTATAAATAGGTTGGACAATTTTCCTATGGGCAGGCACCCCACTTAATTTTTTATTACAAAATTGGGTGCCTGCCTCTGAGAATGTTGGATCAGCAGGGTTAACATTTTTAACTTTTGTAGGGTATGAAAAGCTTTGATGATGATGTAATATTAGTGAGAACTGGTGTGTGAAGAGTGTACACTCTTGGGGAATGGAAGGAGATTCAAATCACGTTTGGGGTACATGTATCCGTAGATTGACTTTCTTGGCTCAAAGTGATTGGTGACATGTTATATATGAACTGATATTTATTACATAATTAGAGCTGATGTATTTCCCATCTCTGCTGTTGGATTTCATGCCACTCATATTAATGAAATTATATCTGCCCTAATATTATTGTTATGTTTTATCTAATTTAATTATTCTTAAATGTGCAGTTGAGAAGTTGAAGAGGTTGAAGGTTTTACAAATCAAACCAATATCATTCTCTTAGATCTATGCTGTTTTCCCCAGATGGTTTTATAACCTCAACCATTCAACTCTTGTTTTATAACTCTGAGCAAGCAGCAATGTTAAAAACCATGTCCAAAAAAATACCTTCATAAGTAGGTTACCCAACATCATTTGAGATACATAAAGTTCAGCTGCCTTTTTGCTTCCCACAAAACATTAAAAATATGTAACATAGCAGATGGAGAAATCATATACAATGATGTGTTCAATTAATTCAGATGTAATTATATTTTGAATTGAAATCAGATTGAAGGATTTTGTTTTCCTGGCTCCAACCACTTCTTGAAGTAAGCTCTCCCCTTTATCCCAGAATGACACTCAAAAACCAAGTGCAGCCCTTAACCCCCTAAATTCTTGCTTACCCTGTGTGTGGTTTCTGGATCATTGGATATGTGGCTCTGTGACAAATAAACCTTGTGTGCAATTTTTTGTACTGAGTTGCAGGTAGGAGAGACACACTCCCTGGGTTCCATTGTTCAAGTGTGATTAGATGCACAAGGGAACAAATTCCTCATGTGTCTAATCACACTCGGCCAAATAAAGTATTCAATTCAATTCAATTTAATACCATGTCATCTGTTGTCTTTGTGATAACTGTATCTTTGGGCAGGACTGGAATGGTTTCCCTACCCATCTGCATGATTAATCCTTTCAATTATATCTCGGTGGTCTTTGCAAGTGTCTGAAAATTGCCTGGGAAATACCTCTAATTCCACTTTTTGTTTTTAGGGACTCGCTGTGAATGTATTTGCCCCCTAGGACATGAGGGTACCGCCTGTGAAAGAACACAAAGAACAAGTAAGAGACAACAGAATGACACCCCCCCATCTCTACCCTTATTTTTTTTTCCAAAGCAAAGTAGCCATTGATTGTAGTGTTGCAATCCTGCCCAGCCTAGTTGTGTTGCACCTATCATTTTTTTATGTTTGTATAATTTCATTATAACCATATAATCTCCAAATTGGTATCAAATAGGTTCTAATGTGAAAAACATCAACACATGAGCATCAGGACAACATATTAAAATGTTAAATGTTTGCCAGAGCAAATCCTCATTCTGGATATGTATATGGGGCTAAAAGATTGGAATCTGTACCTGTGTCTTTTCCTTTTCATACTGACCATCATTCTTTGGCCTGTACTATGTACATCACTTCAGATGCTGCTTTTCCAACTGTGTTGGTATGAACAAAGTGTGCGTTCCCCGAACTTTGAGACAAAGTGACTTAGATGTTTTCCTCTGGTAGAAAGAGAATAGACAGATATTCTGTAGAGGATTGACAAATATGCTCTACAATTTCTAATGTTTTCCTCGATTTCTGCACATAAATGTGTATGTACGGCCAATGGGAAAATGGCTCCCACAGAATGTTTGGCCTTCCTGTTTGTCCCACTATTGAAAATATGAAGCCACAACATGTCCTCTGATGGTCTACTACAGGTGGTCCTCGACTCACAACCACAATTGAGCCCAAAAGTTATGTTGCTAAGTGAGAAATTGTTAAGTGAGTTTTGCACCATTGTACAACTTTTTTTACCACATTTGTTAAGTGAATCACTGCAGTTGTTAAGTAACTTACATGGTTGTTACATGAAACTGGTTTCCCCGTTGACTTTGCTTGTCAGAAGGTCACAAAAGGGGATCATATGACCCCAAGACACCACAACTGTCATAAATATGAACCAGTTGTCAAACATCCGAATGTAAATCATGTGAACATGGGGATGCTGCAATGCTAATAAGTGTGAAAAATGCTGCTGTAACTTTGAACAGTCACGAAACATAAATTGAGGACTACCTGTACTTCCTTGTACTGAGACACTGTATCTACCATCTTGCCACTTTTGATTTGAGGATGCCACTGCTTAAATCCTTTCCACTTGTTCCATACTAATTTATTTCAATCAAGGCAAGACACAGTTAATAACATAGATAGCAATATTACATTTCTGAGTGTGCTTTTTTCTCATTTTAGAAATTATTCTACTGTAGTTTGTATCAAAAATTATAAATATTATTATTATGGTTTCATTTATTAATCTGCATAGACCTAATTGTGAAAATTAGGACGGACATTACCTTATTTGTTTCACATCATAACATCATTATAATTTTATTTCTCCTTTTCTCCCCCAGATGTTCCAATAGATGGAAACTGGAGTTGCTGGTCCAGTTGGACCACAAGTGGTAGAGGACAAAAATCTAGAAGCCGGGAATGTAACAACCCACCCCCTCAAAATGGCGGCAGTCCTTGTCCAGGGCCAAGTCAGGAAACTACTTAATGATTGTGTTGAAAAGCTGTTTGGAAAGAGAACATGCAAGTTATGCTTAGTTTCGTTCATAAATCCAAACAGTTGAGTGATGGAAGTTAAATGATTAATAGCTTAGTCCCATTTAGAAACCCTTTTTCAGATGTGGAAATGTATGAATGAAATACAATAAACTTCGGAGCCTACAGATGAGGTACCACATATTACCTTTTGAATTGAAAATGCATACAGTTTTAAAATCTGTTTGATAAATTTTATTATGCCAGTCATGAGAGAGCTTAAGGGTGCAGAGGTACCTTGTAATATTAAAGGTCATCATTTGCCCTTCCAGCATTAAGAAATATTGACCTTTTTCAGATAGTTAAGTAAAGCAACCTCTAGCAAGAGCATATTACTTATTTTTCTATCAATGTAACAATACAGCTTTTCTAATAGTCACTGGAGGGTATTTCTAGCTGCTGAGTATGATACCTAGGATAAATGAAAGCTTAAATCTCAATCAAAGCAGCCTCATCAAATGTGAAACTTGAAAGCAATGTGACAATATATCCCGTTTCCCATTTATTGCCTCAAACGTTACTGATTTAGCCAATTAGGTAGGGTTTTTTTTTAAAAAAGAAAAGAAATAAAATATGGATTGTGAACTCCTTTCAAATACTTCCATGACCCTCTAGTTTCTTAGCTGTGTAATAATGATATGTTTATTCATCGCATGAATTCTCCCAGCAAATTACTTTTCAGAAGTATATATTCACAAGCATTTTGGAGCTCCACATAAACACAAAATAAAATTAATGAAATTCATAAAGGTCATAGGGAAATACTTTGAATTTCTGCACAATAAAATAGATTAATCGTTGCCTTGAGCATTAAATAAACTTTTATCTGGTGATCTTTGTCAAAGGGAAGTAGAGATCCTGATAAGTACTTTGAATGGCACAGTTATCAAGATTTACTTCTTTGCTGCCCAGCCAGAAGAGAAAAATCACAACAGTCCTCTCCTCCTGCTGCCCTGTTGTATAGCACTTTCAGAAGGACAGCAAATTGAGTCTGAAACAATTCCTGGATCAACAAGCAGAACAGATCAAAAATGGCAGGAGGGCAAGGCCATGGAGCAAAGAGTTAATCCAAATTTACTCCATTACCTGGAAGGTTTGAGCAAATGCTTTTACGTAAAGGCTTTTATGCACCATTTTCAAAGTATCCACTTATTTTGGCCAGTTTTCATTAAGAATAAACTAATCCAGGCAGGGGAGGGGAGATCATTCAGAATTCAGGATTTACTCTGCAAAAGGGCTTCATGTTTATCTTGGGCTCTAAATCTTTAGGTTGCATTTTTAGAGCCTGTTGAGGTTTTAACCTACAGAACTATCTCTCTAGTGCTAATAAGAACAATTTTAGGGCTGTTTTCTCCTGGTTAATGGGCTGGGAAGGGGCTCTGTATTTTCATATGGTGTCTTTCCAGATGCTATTTCTATATGCTGTAAAGGTAAAGGTTCCCCTTGCACATATATGCTAGTCATTCCCAACTCTAGGAGGTGGTGCTCATCTCTGTTTCAAAGCCAAAGAACCAGCGCTGTCTGAAGACGTCTCCGTGGTCATGTGGCCGACATGACCGTGGCCAAAGGCACACGGAACGCTGTTACCTTCCCACCAAATGTGGTCCCTATTTTTCTACTTGCATTTTTACATGCTTTTGAACTGCTAGGTTG
>JANHJO010006653.1:213318-229111 GCA_032468235.1 Pseudoxyrhopus heterurus | reverse complement strand
TACCTTCCCACCAAAGGTGGTCCCTATTTTTCTACTTGCATTTTTACATGCTTTCGAACTGCTAGGTTGGCAGAAATTTACATATTAGTAATGCTTAATTGCATAATCCCTTAACTAGTTGTTTGTTTGCTTGTTTTGAACTCTAGTGAAGAAGAAGCAAAATTTGGTGCCAGACGACTAGCCCGTAGCCTGCAGAAACTAGGTTTTCAGGTAATTTTCCTATTGAAATAAATATATTTTGATTTATCAGTCAAACGTGACACCTCTTCTTGTTCTCATTCAGAGATTTTCTTATTGGATTGGTTTCTAAAAAGTCAGCTGACTATACTCACTATTGAGCAGATTTAGGAAAGATTTATATTAAATTAAATTATAACCCTTTCCCTCTCTAATGAATCCTGTGCATTCCAGGCAAAACAAAATGGCATCAAAAATAATTTTTTCTTTCTTTTTATCAATTTCTTTGAAAAGAAAGTTTCTCTCATCAGTTGAGTCATTGCAAAAAACGCTTAGATCCTTTACTATAAAAAGAAACCAGGTTCTTTTGTAAGGGACAGAATGCAAAAAGAATCGAAGTAACATCACAACTCTACATGCATTTCCTACAAAAACTCAGTGCTAAAAGCAAGTCATCTCCCACCTCTATGTTCCTGGTGTTCATTTTGTTTCTGCTGCTTTGCATGTTATTACTTTGCTAACATGTCAATGTTTTGTCAGTTACCAATACTGACTTTCCCAATTATAAATCCAAATATAAATAAGTAGTTTATTAAAAGAAAAGAGAGATGTATACTTTATTTATATTTATTTATAAAGTATACCATTGCAATAAAATAACAATGTGTTCAATTTGACATTATATAATTCAAAGAAGGGGAAGGCCTGGCTAGTAAATAGAATTTAATCATAGTATTCAGACACAGTTGCACTATATGTGTGGATACAGGAGTGCATGTGTATATATTTTAAGAAGCAAAATGCATTATTTCCCAAAGACTGCAGTGAGATGTGGAGGTCACATCTGACAATATAGCTTGTCTTAAAATAATCTAAATCAATGTTTTTCAATCTCATCAACTTTTAAGATGTATGGCCTTCAACTCCCAGGGTAGCTGAGGGAATTCTGGGAGTAGTACACACAACTTAAGGTTGCTGTGATTGAGAAACATTGATGTAAACAATACTCTTTGCAGATGCAGTATCTCATCCATGTGATGTTCCACCCTATCCCAATAATTGGTTAGCGCTGGTTTATATATTGTTACGCTTTTATATATAGGAATAAATGAATAGGCATAT
Source organism: Pseudoxyrhopus heterurus (assembly GCA_032468235.1). Lineage (NCBI taxonomy): Eukaryota > Metazoa > Chordata > Lepidosauria > Squamata > Pseudoxyrhopus > Pseudoxyrhopus heterurus. The sequence continues at coordinate 227,812 of JANHJO010006653.1, read as the reverse complement.
TTTGCGTTTATAGGATTCTGGAATGGTCCTTTCTACAAATTATTAGAAAAACTGATACATATGGATTTTAGGGATTTGTTTAAAGCTACTTTACTCCATATGGTTCCTGCCAAACTTGCTTTCAAGTGATGCAGCTATCTTTAAAAAGCTTGGTTTCTTAATTCTTTTTAGCCAAGGTAAATGAAATATTAAAGTTCTAAAAGCAAAATGGGAAAATAGAATTACTCTTTTTTAAAAGATAGCAACTGCAAGTTCAGTCCTTCCTAAGGAAGATTTGTTTGCTTGTGAAATAGAAATATGATTAAAAAGACAATTACAGAATATTTCTCAGTTTTTGAGAACATTAGTAATTGCCATTCTTGATTGTCATTGCAGCAACTTAATTAAATTATATTACTGAAATAATTTTCTGTTGACTAAAATATGTTAACTTCTTTTCTCAATAAGGCCTTACACTAAAAAGCACATTCTGGCCATGGTTGCAGGAAACAACAGATGGCTTCTTTGAAAATAGACAAAAATGTATATAATCCCTTTATTTAAGTTTTAAAAGTGTTCTAATATTTCTATCTCCACATGTTCTTTCTCCTTCAAAAAGGTGATTTTTACAGATTTTAAAGTTGTCAATGTTTTAGCAGTATGCAACATGCCGTTTGAAGTCAGATTGTCAGAATTTACAAAAAACAACCGACCCCACGCCAGGTACAGTCCAATTTAGCAGTATTATCATATTATACAAATTGAAATTGTTTTACTTTGAATAGAACAAATTAAAATTATTTTTTGTTTTTATATTGGGATTTATTTTTGAAATATGTTTTATTTATTTCCTAGTTATGAACCAGAACTTCATCCTGCAGTGTGCTACAGAATAAAAACACTTAGAGCTACTTTACAGATTTTTTCAACAGGAAGTATCACAGTTACAGGTACTCATTCATTTTTGTGAATAAATATTTTAGCAATGGGACCTCAGGTAATTAAAGATAGCGGTATAACCATGAAAATAATAACAAAAATTCTTAGTGGATACTACCTTTATTAAGACCAGACAATGTGCTACGAAAGAATCTGCAAAAATCTGTGTTTAATAGAATTCTTTGCTCAGCAAGATGTTTTAAACATAGCTGGTGTTGGAGTGGAAATGTAGGAATGACAGCTAACAACAGGTGAATGCTATGAATGCTAGTTCTAATTCCAAGGCAGTACTTTGTAGATTGGATTAATCCCCAATTACTTCTTTCTCACCTTCTCTGACAATACAGTCTAACTAAAATTCAGATTTCTTGCATTGAATAAAACATAGTTTATGCCTAGGTAGAGAACATAAAAAAGAGAAAGTAAAGAGACTTTATATAAGCAAAACTATAGATTATAGATTCTGTGGTTGGCAAAAAGAAAACTAAAGACTTACACATTCAAGTATTGTGAAATTAAGCTATAAAAATATGGAGTAACTATTTAATTGGTAGAAAATAACAATAATATGATAGTAGATTCCTTAATATCTCATATAACAACAGATGCAGAAATAGCTATTCTTGTTATTCTGCAAGGCTATATGAACACCCGTAGAAGACAATATTTTTTTTAGGATTGGCCCCAGTACTAAAAAAGAGTACCATATTCTTGTTTTTAAACAATTTATTTTTAAGTATGGATTCTGTATGATCATTTTTGTAGATCACATAACACTTTGTGTGTTTTTCCATTAAAATGGTATCATCAATCCTGTGTGACAAATGACATTTGACTGAAATGAAATTAAATTTATTTAGACTGAAAGTCTAATAGATTGAAATTTGAAAATCTAATAGATAAAAACAGGAACTAAGTCATAACTTGAGTGAGATCAGTTAATTTGTCACCATTAGGTGTTTCAGGTATTAAATTCAGTAGTCCATCCATAAAGCAATATAACTGAGAAAGAACTGGCTTCTTATATCATAGAAAGTAGTTTAGTTACACATCCAATTTAATTATGAGCACGTGGGGAAAATACATATATTTTAAATCAGGAATACAGCATACAATGAAAGAAGGTTTACATCTCCCTTTCTTTCTGCTTGTGACTTACTCACTTTAAGAATAAATATCCCATTGTACCAATGGGAACATTCTTCTTTTTATACTTCAGCAACTCTGGGGAAGTAACAATTTTGTTCAGTCTTTCTGAGGAGAGAAGAAATAAGACTTTGATTCTTACATGTTGGGATACCAGTGAAGATTTTCTGGACTTATAATTGAAGAAAAACAAGATAAATAGTTATATTAAGGTCTAATTTGAGTTGGAGTGTTGGGTGGCCGTTGATGATAACAGGTAATATATAACAATATAAAGTGCAAGTAACAAATTCAGTTGCCGAAATTGCACTTTTTTCTTTTGAGTTTATGGTACAGCTAGTCTTCAATGTGAGAATCGCAGAGATCCACCTAAGATATGTATGAATGTGTGTGATGTATAATTCAATAAAAGTTTTCAGGCTAGTTTTATTTTCTGCTTCAGTAGTGTTGGAATTGTTCGCTTTTAGAATATTGAAGAAAACAATTGTTGTAAGTATTAAGTTCCACTAATAAAGTTTAGGGGTTTCAAAGGTTTGTTTCTGTGTCTCTTCTGATCCTTTTTTTCCCGTTTATTCTTAGGGCCAAATGTAAAAGCTGTTGCCACTGCAGTGGAACAGATCTACCCGTATGTGTTTGAGAGCAGGAAATAAATTTTATAATTTGCCACTTCACGGTTAGGTGAACTAACCAAGCACCTTTTATAAGACTGCTGCATATTGGACTTAAAGCAAAAAAAGGGTAAAGAAAAAAGGATTAACTGGACCAAGACAGCTGAGGAGGTACAAACTCTTGGCCACAGTGATAAACTCCAGTCCTTTTTGGATTTTATTTTGAACAGTGCTGTATTGTAAAAACAAAAGTTTACAAAAAATATGAAATTGCTGCTTTTTACAAGACATTCTATTTATTTCTGCAGTGATTTCTGTGTTCATAAGCAGAATTGTCATGATATGCACTAACCTTGGAAATACTTCTTTAGGTTGAGCTTGTGTTTTTATTTGTTAATAGTCTTTTACATTTTTGTATGCTGACTGTTGGGCACCAAAGAAGCTGTAGACATTACCTTTTTCACCTGACAAACATGCACAAATAAAAAGTCTGCAAAACCTTCCTTCATACCTGTTATGTTACATTCCTTTTTCCCTTTTCAATTAACAATTGTATATTGGCAAAGTAACTAGAGCATTATCAGTGTAATCTTTTGTTCATTTTTTTTCCTTCAAGTTTCAGTGTGCGTGTATAAAGTGGTCAATAGCAGATTAGGTTTAAGTGAATTACAGATACATATGTGTACAAAGGACAGACTCTGTTTTTTCTGCAATGTATTTGTAAGTAAATGCAGAGGTTGGCTGATCTTTTTTGCTTTGCTCAGCAAGGGCACATTTTGGATCATAACAAATTTTAATGAACATTGTATTCAGTAAAGATAGAAGTACCATTATAGCACTTGATGTTATAGTAAAATCAGCTTACTGTGTCCATAATCCAGATACAGTTTTGGTTAGTTTTTTAAAAACTGCTGTGAATTACTTCCATTGACTAGTGTTATTTTTGAGGAAAAAATTAATTGATGTAGACCTTTAGCTACTTTTAAAAAATTGTCCACACTTGCCAAATACTGCTATAGTACTTCATTTTTGTTTTTTATTCTAACATGTAAGAAAGCTTGGTTTTGACATGTAATCTTGGGACTTCAAAAGCCAATGTTGAATCTCTCAATACATGTGCATTGGTACAGATGAGTGGTATTACTAAATTTCAATTGGAATGAAGATGCTACTCTCATCATATACAATAAATATGTAAAAATGCAGATGTCTCTTTTTCATATCTAAGCCTCAAAAATGAATAAATGTTGATATGAATATTGCAAATACCATGTATTCAGTTCTCAGCTTCCACTTCAGACTGAAATAAATTCAGCAGAGTCCTGCAGATAAAAATCCCGTTGGCATATTTTTTTCAAACTATTTTTAAAATACTGTTCAAATGTCATGAGAGAACTTTGGAGGTCTTCTGGAAAAATGATATATAAATTGTGCTTTGGGAGAGGATACAAATGGACTGGATATAAATAGACATTGTGTTATTCCAACCAGAAAGTGCTAAATATATCTTCCTAAAGCATTTTCATCAAGGAGGCAGGCTCACCTTTTGAGAGGCATCTACTCACACAGATTAAAACATGAAGCAATGATTATGCGTATACCTAATACTAATTACGATGGAACTCGGAAGAGCACCTCTGTTACTACAAGCTTATGTTGATTATCTTTTTGTTACGTGTGTGCCATCAAATTATGGGTGATTCATAGTGACTGTCTGGACAAGTTCCCTTGGCAAGATTTTGGAAATGGTTTGCCATTGCCTGCTTCCTAGGGCTGAGAGGGTAGGACTCACTCAAAGTTAGCCAGCTGCTTTTGTGTCTAAGGCAGAACTAGAAGTCCTGGTCTCCTAACCGCTACACCAAGCTCTCACTCCTAATCATCCCTAATAATCTAGTGTTCATAATTTATTAATTGCTTCTTTGGAAACTTATGGAAGATAACTGCATGGTGTATATGAAAAAGTGTGGAAATAAATAATTTAAGAAGAATGATAGGGAGAACGATTGCATCCTCTACATTCATTAACTTTTAATTAATCAAAATTTACGTTTCTCTCAGACTGATGAGTTGGCGTGCGATTTTGCCAAATTTCAAGTTGATCTGATAGAAGTTGCAATGAGTACAGCAAGTTAAAAAGCACTGAATATTTACAAAGTTAGCCTTTGTATTCAGACATCTGTATATTGGGTGTAAACTATTGGTGCACTTTATTAATCAATTAACTCATTTCTATGTGGTGCTCAACATTTTTGAGATTTTCTGTCCTATTAAAGAAGAGCAGCAACTGTTGAAATAGTTATATTGTATAAACTAGATGTTATCAACCTGATTTAAGGGGAAAGAGATTAGATTGCCTAGAGCACGGGTGTCAAACACGCCGCGTCACGTTGCCGGCACATGACGTTTCACAGTTTTTCTCCTTCATGGAGCTGGGGTGGGAGTGGCCTGCATGTGACGCATCCAGCCTCTGGGGGCCGCCAGTTTGACGCCCCTGGCCTAGAGCAACTTTAAGATCTGTGAACTTAACTCCCAGAAGCATGCGGTCTGGGGAATTCTGAAAATTGAAGTTTACAGATCTTAAAGTTGTCAAGATTGAGAACTGACTTAGAAGAAACAGGAATAAAATACAGGAAAGAGGTGTACCCAAATTTTTTCGTATTAATCTAGCAATAACACCTAATCTTCAATCTCAAAATGTAGCTTTCTAAATTTTTACTCTACTTTAAAGTTTTTATTCCAATTAGGAAACATGGTTTTACATACATGTAGTAAATTGCTTAAAATGAAATCATGATTAGTATTCTGTTCCTCATATGAATTCATTTGCACAAAAGTGACTCATACAGTAGTGAGACAGTGGGACTGTGCTGTTCAAAATTGTCAATGATGCATTTTGCTAAACAGAAAAGTTGTTACATGTGGGCATCATGTATATGGAAAGAAACTCAGAAAAGCAGAGAAAACATTCCCATACAAATAAAGTCCAGATCAATATAGCTGGTATTTAGCAATCGTGAGTTTGAAGAGAACACTTAAAGGCTTGTAAAATGAGGTAGGAATTGGTTTTGGCCCACAATTACAGAAGACCAGGAACATTTCTCCATTGATTGGATCTCCACATTATACTAAGCAATGATTTGTTTTAATCTTTTAAAAAAAATCACAGCCTGGTTTACACAACTCTAATTCATGAACTATGGCTTATAGACCACAGTTGTCCAATTTATGTTATATACCAAGCAAAAATTAAGATAGACTACATTATAATTTTACAGTAAAATATTGATTGCAGCCAGTGATTTGAAAAGGCTTATTAGTTCAGTAGGGGACAAAAATGATGTGCAGCCGTAATGGCCTATGAGCTGCTTTAGGTTACAAGTAGCTGATTCATAGTGCCTACGTACTAATGTTAAAACATCAGTACGTAGGCACTACGTACCCAACATTAACCCATCCAAAGTTAAAAGAAATCAGATGTTTCAAGACTAGTATAGCCATAATTGCATTTCTTAATCTGAAATCTAATAGCAGAAAAAGGTTCAGTCTTCATGGACTCAACACAAAAGTGGGCAACTCACCAGCCCTGCAGTACTTTGATGTAGTCTAATGTAAGTCTTGAACCCCCATCCTCCGATGTATTGCACTTGCCATATCTAGAAATGTGTTCACCCAGAGAACTGCTGGTTCATTCAGGAAGAGGATCATTTCAAAAGGAGGAGGAGATAAGTAATCGAGGTTTTCAGATTTTCCTCTGATGATTGTAATGCAGCTGGGAAAAACATGCTGTTTCTTTCACATGTGAGGGTACAATCACTGGATAAAGCCTCCAATTGCCATATGTCACATCTAGGTTTCAAGCCTGCTAAGACTACCCACCCCACATTTAAGCATCCATTAAAACAAGACAGTATCGTTTTTCTTTGAATTTCCTAATCTGCTTAAAATTGTGAGAATGTACTCAGAGAGGTTTTGGTCATTAAGGCTGATTAGCCTCTAGTCTGTACAATCTAAAACAGAGAAGTTGCTTTCAAGCATAGCAACAAACCATAATTCAACAGTACCAGGATATGTCATGAAAAGCCTCAAGTTCTTATCCGTTCTGTTCATTCTGTGGTGTGAACGTAAATAGGAAATTGGAAGTCCTTATTTCTTGGCTTAAACTAGCCCTTCATATTGCTAGGTTCAGAACACGTTGACTCAGATCAATGGCATTGCAAGGCCAATGTTCCTGTACAATAGCCAACAAATGCCTGTGGAAAGGCCACCCACAGCAGCGAGCGCAAAGCTTCCCACCATTCAGCTCCATTGGATGGCCTTGATTTCTAATACCACAGTTCGGGCCAACATGTTCTCAACATCCATCATGATTTTTATCTTTTCTCGTCTTTATTCTAAGATATGGTAAAAAGCTTCCACTTTCTCTAAGGGGAATCGCTCAGGGCCCTTTCTCATTTTGGTTGCCCTGTGCTGTAATTTTTTGAGTTCTACAACAGACAAATCACAACAAAACATGATTTAAACCATCTGGTTTTGAATACTGGTTTGCTTTAAAAAAATATAACTTTGCTGTAAAAATATCATAACTTAAGGTCAATACCACTTGAAGTATAAAGAACAATGTTTAATTTAAACCACAAATCAGATTTTTCCAGCTCCAGGAAGAAAGGGAAGTTTTCAGATAAGCTTGTGCAAGTACAGTAACTCTAAACCACAATTCAATACTATATTCAAATTTAACCATAGCTTCCTATATCCAGATCTTGCCATTTGCCCAGATTTAATGACCTTAGGGTAGATTCTCTTAGGCAGCCAATATAGATTGCCAAGCAGGTTATGATAACTCAATAGGTGTTGTGGCCCGCTAGTGGCCAGCGGAGCTGGCGGAAGACTCAGATAGTGAGAAGGTTGGGGAGGAACATAGGCCAGTCCTGGAGTCTGGGGAAGGCTCTGATGAATGCTCTGCATTGGAGGCAGAGATGGGGCCGGGACCATCCGACAGTTATCAGCTGCCGGGTCTTTGCGGGATGTGAATGATAGGAATTCACATTAGCCTAATAAAGAGGGGTTTTGTTGGGACAAGGAGCCTGTTTCGTGATTTTGTGAGACCTAGGTCAGAACAATGGGACTGGAATTTCTGTCACTAGTAATGTGGTCAAAGTGCATTACTAAGTAATGGCAATCCCCGCAGTCCCAACTGCTGTCTTAACCCCAGAATGACACAGGTTATTAAACAAGGATCTCACATGATTACAACACGGGAACAGGAGAGGCAAGCAGGCAGGCAGGTGAGAGCTAGAGGTGGATAGGTACCATGGGCAGACAGTATTGAGCATTGGCAGGTGGATATCCTGGGCAGGCACAGGAAGGTAGGAAGGTGCTGCAGAGCATGACTGTGGGAGCAGTTTGTGATTTTCCCTGCCACTTTCCCCGTTGACTTTGCTTGTAGGAAGCAGTAAGTTTGTAAGATGCTGCAACTGATTTAATTGCAAGCCAGTTGCCAAGTGCCCAAATCAAGATCACATGACCACGGAAATGCTGCAACAACCACAACTTCACAGGTTTGGTGCCCTCATAACTTTGAATGGTTGCTGAACAAGCGGACATAACCGGAATACTACCTGTGATGCAGCTTGTGTTTTCGTGACTTAGCATGAAGCAATAGTCAGTGTACTTCCTTTTAAAGAGCTTGGCTAACAGGCCTAGCAAGGATGACTACAGTTGCACAAGCGTGCTGAGCATGACTAAAATATTTTACTCTCTAAAAGAGAGGTTTGCACAAATTTCTCATGTTTGTATGATTGGCTGTATGACGTTCATGTTTTTTTATTATTTATTTCCATAGAAATATCCTTACAGTTTGACAGCTCTGTGTTTAAAATGTGCAAATTCATTATTTCGTAGCGTTCACTGACCAAAAACGTCCTCTAAAATAAAAATTAGAGAAAGCTAATTTAGAGTAAGACACTAAAGCATTCAGATGTAGCGGCAGGATTTCTATGAATTCTACCATCTTGTCCATTACGAAAGCTAATCCTTCTGGTCTTAAGTGACTCCAGCATCTGCTTCTGCCTAGAAGAACTGTTCATTGGTGCCTTTATTAGAAAGTTCTATGGCTGAGCCAATCAGTTGGTCTTGCCGCTGGCCCATCCAACAAAAAGGATTCTTGGCATGCTTTCTGAAAAAGAGGAAACATTTTCAGCACAATCTTTAACATAAGGTTCTGCATTTACTCCTAAACACACAGATTCTCAAACTAGGGGATATTGTGACCCTCTAAAATACTTAATGAATTTGTGTGACATTCTTTTACACTCTTACCTTCCCTCTGTTCTAAAGCAGCTTTTTCCTAGGGGATATCAAATTAGCTCCCCATTGCAAAACTGTTTTCTGCAAGAAGTTCAATGCCCAAGCTGCCTGGAGTGAATATGTACATTCACTACCAGGATACAGCATCAAATCCGGGAAAAGTCATCCCTGGAGTGTCTGTGACAATTTGCCGTGGCCAACTTGCCACAGCGAACTCACCACGGCTAATTTGCCATAGCCCACTTGCCACAGCCATCTCGCCGCAGGACAACTTGCGGGACAAGGGTTACACTAATACCAAAGAAATGGTGGAAAGGATGCAAAAGGAGGGGCAGAATGAAATGTGAATGGCAAAAATTAAAATATTTTAAAATTTATTTCAAATAAAATTGTTAAATTGTCCTGCAGCGAGTTGTCCCATGACAAATTGGCCATGATGAGTTAGCAGTGGTGAGATAGCCGTGGCAAGTTGGCAATGGCAAGTTGGCAATGGCGAGATAGCCGTGGCAAGTTGGTGATGGCAAGTTAGCCATGGCAAGTTGGCAATGGTGAGTTAGCCATGGCAAGTTGGCTATGGCAAGTTGTCCCATTCTGTCCATGGAAGAGGAGAGAGATGATGACTGCCAAGTTGCCTTGAGCAGTGGTCAACAGCAGGTTCAGATCTTGCAAGAGCTGCTGGTATGGAGTCAAAGAAGGGGAGCCCAGCACTGAGGTCCCATGCATGGTCTGGTCCAGCCAGAATGGGAGTGTGACACACAAACAGCCCACTTGCAACCCCCAGTTTGGAAGCTTTGCCTTGAGACCCTGGGTTCCAACTTGGACAGATAAATGTACCTGTAGATATTACCAAACTCTGTCCTACCTGATTTTATTTAAGACTCTTCTATATTAAAAAAAAAATTAACAGGAACTAGAATGGACCAAAGCATCAGGAATCAATTTCCAGCAATACTTTTATTTCCATTAATGTTTCTGAACCCCACGTATATCTCAGAAAAATTCCTAGAAAGTAAAATGATGGGTGGCTACAGTTTTGCTTACTTTCTGTATATGGGCCATGGTGGGTGCGACCAACTATTTTGTAAAAGTGCAAATAGGCTTTCAAAATTCCAGAAGTGTTCATTGGGCCAAAAATGTTGGGTAGCAGTTGGGATTAGCTTTGTTTTTTGTTCTTCCCATGCTATGTCAGCAGCTCAGAAGTTATTAAATGGAATATTTCTGTCATGATAAGCATTGCATACAATTCCTTTTCAAAAGAATATTGATATACTGTATACCTAACAACTTTCCTCAAGCTGGTACACTCTGATATTGGTATTTCAATTTCCAAAATATCTAGTCAGCATCATCTTTGTACAGAATACTTCATAATAAGTTTAAGATTTTAAACAGAAGATCTAAAAAAGTCATTTTTCTCTATGCAAGTAAATTCTAAAATTGCTAGTATACATATTCACATGCTTTGCTTGACTAACATAAAACCATTTCCTCTCTACTCCTTTTAAACTCTTGAAGACTTTGTATTTAAGTTTTTGCAAGGGACACACTGCCATGCACACAGGCTGATGAAGAGCATCAAATTCTTGAAGTTCGGTGCTTACATTTCTTGCTTAAAGCAGGGCTATTCACACCACTGCAGCTCTTATTTCTCTAACTTCCCAGTTCAAACTAAAGCTATCATATTGTTCTGTGACATGCTGATCTAAGTGTCTTTTCTGACATGTCCAATTGAGGCTTCTGTACACATAATTTTCAAACACTGAAGGTTATGTCTACAGAAGCTTTTTGAAAGTATTGAGATAGGCTTCCTGCAAACAAAATGACCTATGCTATCTCAGAAGGCCAAATATGCTGCCTCCACAACATAACTTGCACTGTTGAAAGAAATTAAGTGTCTCACACAACCCTACTTTCTATAAATGTTAAAACTACAAACCTAAAAACAATCCATCAAAAATAGCAGCTATAATAATAATATTTTTGCATCAGTGCTGCTATTAATACATTGTCCAGTTTCAAAAGAGGTTTTCAAAGAGGCCTATTTGAATGGCACCTTCATTGTTTTATAAAAGGCCAAGTATGGACAGAAAAGTTATGGGCACAATGGAAAACTCCCAGGTTTGGAAATTGGGGCAGTGACGGCATGCTTGCATAACTTGTGGGGCTAGCTGGCAACTCTATTTACTCTTAATCTGACATTATTTTCTATTACTGCAAAATATATCACCACTTGTCCACTAGAGCAGAGGTCCCCAACCCGATCCGTGGACCAGCATTGGGCCACGGCGTGCCAGAAACCAGGCCACAGAAACAAGCGAAGTCCCATCTGTGGGATGCAGGCAGCATATGAAACCATGCTCCCTTTGGTCTGCAGAAAAATCTCTTCTCCACGGAACCGGTCCCTGGTGCCCAAAAGGTTGGGGGCCGCTGCACTAGACATCAGCTTTTCTCCATTTCAGAGAATCATCAAAGCATAAAACGATGGTGTAGCCACGAGTGTAGCCGTGTTCAAGCCTACGTCCATCACCATCTGTAACTTTAAGTGTTACAAATCCAGAAAGATGTGTTGTGACTTTTCCCCTGAAGTCGGATAACTCTTTAATGATAGTACAGGTAGCCCTCGGCTTACAACAGTTCGTTTAATGACCTTTCGAAGTTACAACGGCACTGAAAAAAAGTGACTTACAACCAGTTTTCACACTTACAACCATTGTAGCATTCCTATGGTCATGTGATCAAAATTCAGGCGCTTGGCAATTAACTCCTATTTATGATGGTTGCCGTGTCCTGGGAGTCACATGATCCCCTTTTGTGACCTGACAAGCAAAGTCAATGGGGAAGCTAGATTCACTTAGCAACAGTTTGACTAATTAAACAACTACAGCGATTCATTTAACAACTGTGGCAAGAAAGGTCATAAAATGGGGCAAACACACTTAACAAATGAAATTTTGGGGTCAGTTGTGATCATAAGTCGAGGACTGCCTGTAATATACTTGTATATAAACAATATATGTGCATATTGCTTGGTACTTACTGTTTTGCCAGTTCCATGGATATTTGCTCTAAAGAATATCCTTTTGTCTCTGGTATACAGATAATGACAAAAGCTAATGATGCTAGGCTCATCAGGGCATACATGAAACATATCCAGGGTAAGCCAAGTAAATCTAAAAAGAATAAAAGTTGTTTGACTCAGATACTTTAGGGACACAAATTCTTAGACAAACAATTCGAGGCTATTCAAAATTTGCTGTAACATACAAATCTTAGTACAGAGAATAACAGCAACAACAAAACCAGCTCAACATTGAAAAATGCTCAACAAACATTGTAGATGTTTTATAATCAACATATAGAAATTACTAGCTTACAAAAAAAAAACTTATAGCAGATACTAGAAAGGATATTATGAAATATTTAAAAATGCTGCTCGATTGTCCATTTCCTTAACGGGTAATGACTTTTTCTCTCTTTTACTTTACTTTCATTCTAAGAGTGATTTTGTCATATAATAATAAAAATATCCTCCTGTCTACAGAAGTCCTCTAGTCCAATTCCCTGCCTAGAGCAGGAATCTAAATACTATCTCAGACAAATGGTTGTCCACGCTTTGCTTGAAAACCTCCAGCAATGAAGCATCCACAACTGTTTGGACTTCCCCAGATTCCTGGAATTCTGCTCAAACATGCATCAATTCTTCATATTTTTAAAGGATTACACCAAGAGGAGAAAAAGGGTGATTATGTAATTCCCCAGCCACAGCAGACTTACTTGTTATAGTCAAAAATGTTGATGAGATAAGGAGATTAACCCCCCAGTTGATGCTTGATGTTAAAGCAATTGCTCTTCCTCTGATCCCTCCAGGAAATATTTCACTTAACACCAACCATGACACTGAAATAATAAAAAAAAAATCAGTTAGCTAGTCATGTTTCATACTCTTCTGCTCTGATCTTATACTTCATAGTTCCATTAAATTCTGGATTGTCAACTATAGCAGAGGTTCTAGAAGCAGCAGAAGGAAGAGACCCACAAATAATAAAATTGGAACGTTTGTTTTAGAAGGAGGTACTTTTTAAAAAAGTCACATAAATGATCCATTAAAAAAAAACAGCATTCCATCCAAGCACGAAATGCTTGGATACTGTGATTACAATATAAAAATAAAGCAGCTTATAGTCTCCATGTGGTAAACAATGGGGTTTTTGTCCCAGGTCTTAAAGAACAACCTGACATTCTCCTTTTTGTGTCTTGAAGCTACATTCTAAGCTGACTTATATAAAAGGTGCCCCTCTATAACCTTGAAGGACTTCCCAAGTAGGCATGGAGACCAAATGAAAGCCTTCTGATTTATCGTCTCCATTGACTTAAATTGAATTAGTTATATTTGCTGATCAGGGACAATAACTCTTTTCTAAACATGTATCTGGGATACCCATTTAATTTTATTTTGGATGTTAAACACTGCCATCATAATGCTTGGTTGCTTAGTTGCAATCTAAATAAACGACTACCCTCCTCCCCATTTCCATTGTTTTTACCTGTTTTTGAGTCACCCAGAGTCACTTAGATGGGATGGATGGCCATAACAAATTGAATAAGTTACAGTTGGTCACATAGTCATCACATAGTATATTTAGACTGGATCTGGTATTTTCTTCTACCTAGCAAGTCCTTCCCAAGGATCAGGATAGGTAGATGTTGTTGTTTAATAAACTTAGGACACAAGCTGTTCCAAGTAAAGCTGCCTTCTCCAATTGATGGTGATTCTGTCAATGCTAATGGTGTTCAAGTAGTCCTCCAGATGTTTTAGAAATCATTATTGTCTAATTTTCCTTCACTGAGGAACAGTAACATCTCAAAATTAGCTACCTTGTAAGTTAAGCTCCTGAATGGCGTAGTGTCAACTTCGAACTGAATCTGGCCGCAGCCATCTTTCTGTTCCTCAGTTGTCACACAGAGGGGAAAGCGGGAAGGAGGTTAGAATGCATTACTAGACACAACAAAGAGCTTTCTCGTGAGAACCGAGATCATCTCTACTGGCAACAGATAAGGTTGGGGAAGGAGTGCCTGGAGAGGCTGCCAATTAACCCAACTGGCCAGTGTGATCTGTGACACTTGGGGATGGGGTTATTTCCTAGTTTAATTATACTGAAACTGCGGGAAAGATTGATTTTCCATTGAAGCTGTGCCGATATGACGTACTCAATAAACAGGACCTCTGAGAAGAAGCCAACTCTCAGAGTTCTGATTTGATTGGGTTCATTAGTTGGAGCCTTGACCCATAGGTAATTTCCAAATAAAGATCTCAATCTTAAGAAGGCAGCAAGATCCGTTCACTTGCTCTTGCTCCCATACAGTTCCACCACTTTTGAGGCTTCTCCTCCTTGCGGTGGCTCAGTGGGTAAGACGCTGAGCTTGTCGATCGGAAAGGTCGGCAGTTTGGTGGTTCGAATCCCTAGTTACTTGTCCCAGCTTCTGCCAACCTAGCAGTTCGAAAGCATGTAAAAATG
>JANHJO010006653.1:148646-168231 GCA_032468235.1 Pseudoxyrhopus heterurus | reverse complement strand
ATTCCAAGAAGCCCCCCCCCCCCGTCAATGGTGTCCCGCTTCACTAACGTTGCGATCTGGTCACCTTAATATAAGCCCACAATAAAACCCTAAAACCAAAATACCAAGCCATCATTCACAGGTTTGCCTTTTAATTTTGCTTGGGTTGGGGAGTAATAGTCTATATAACTATACATTTCTGGACTATAGGAAGGAGATAGTGTTCTGAAGCTTTGCTTTCTTATTAAAGGCAAGAACTTTTCTATACTTACCAGAGTCATCACTATTCCAGAAAGTTCTCTGATCAGATTGAGTCAGCAAATCTTCTTTGCCATAGAGTTCTTTTATCTATAAACCAGAAAGAAGAAAATAGAACTTATTGTAGAATATTGTGGCCTGAAAACATTAGAAACCCTTTCTATGAAACAAGGAAGTCTTTTAAAGAAAAAACCACAGGAAGAAATAAGGCCAGCATGAAATATAAACCTAATCAATCAATATGGAAGAATTTTTCCCTACATTTCCTTCTTTGATTGATTTAAAGTTTACAACATTAGAAAAGAATCTTATTTCAATCTTACCAGTCAGGCTGTTTGCACATGCCTAACTGGTGTCCCTTTGGCAAATTAAAATTCTCTGTGTGGATTAAGAGAGAAGTTAGATTGTCTCCATCCTCTTTCCTTCCATGCAGCATGGATTGTTGGCTAAAATAAACATAGATAGTGGAGAACCTAATCACCAGAGTTGGAAGGTTGAATCCTGGTATCCCAAAGGGGAAATACATGTTATTAATTAGTAATCGATGCCTTACATGTAGGAAACTCCAATTATAGATTATGTAGGAATCCGTCTAATACAGCAGTTCCCAGCTTTCTAGCTGGGGATGATGCACCACCCAGAGGGCAGCAGATTGAAAAGGCTATTTTAGTATATGTGATGTTTATAAATATTAATGTAAAGTTTGCATCCTGAACAAATGTCACATCCTGCTAGTGGATGCTAGCACTAACCACAATCTTATGAGTGAATCCATAATCAAGTTATGCCTCCCAGCAACTTTTCGTTTCAAAACATTCTTATGTGATGTTGCAGATAATTGACTAAGCTGAAAGGAGGAAGGCTTTGTTAGTTGCCACAACATACTTCCTGCATATTACTGAGAATGGATTTTTGAATCTTGTGTATTTCAGTGAACTATATTGGGCACTCTTGTGTGAGTAAGGATAGGATTACCTTATGAATGGTGAGATGTGTCCACATTTTATTTTGCTTTGATGATAGTGGTATTTTTAGATACAATAGAACCCAAACTTAATTCCTAGTAATTACTTGATTCATCCCCTCCCCTCCCCTCCCCTCCCTTCCCATCTTATCTCATTTTATCTAACTGCAGTTTATATGACCACCTATCTTAAACAAATAACTCTTGATAACTAAGAAACAGTACACATGAAAAACCGTACAGTAAAATGAATACGTATAAAACAAGACCAAAATACTGTAGTTCAATGATAACCAAGGCACAATAACCATGGCATCTTATGAACTAACTCATACATCAAAACACACATATCAAACTCTACCAATCTGTCCCTAACACCCGGGGAAAGTCAGGTATGCATGGCCTTCCAGAGAGATAAGAGTGTTTGGGCCATCTGGATCTTAGGAGAAAGTCTGTCTTATAGCTTAAGCACCACAACAGAGAAGAATGTTGACATTGGCCACCAGATGACATTGTTTTACAGAAGAGACCTGGAGCTCACACACTCAGAAACCACTGAAGACAGATGGTTCCACAAGTACACAATGCAAGGATCTAAAGATGACAGCCAGCCCCTTGAATCACACCTGGAAACATTTTGGGAGCCAGTGCAGCTCTAGCATCATATGGGCACACCTTGATGCATCCAACAGTACATATGCAACTGTAATCTGGACCTGCTAAAGCCCTCCAATGTTTTTCAAGAGCAGCATCATGTAGAACTTATTGCAATACAGTAATCCATTCAGGAAATGACTAATGCATTAGGGACTATAAACAGAGCCTTTCATTCCAGAAACCCAATCCAATCCAGAAGCCCAGATCATATATCAACTGTTTAGTGGAGCAGAAATGTATTTAATGATGGATGGAATATCTTCAATTTCAGGAAGTCCCAAATCCCACAATGATTCAATCTTGCTAGAATTGAGATATAGTTCATTCTTCATTGTCCAGATCTTCACCAGCCCCAGGTACTGGGAAAGAACCTTGTTGGCATACTTATGCAGCCCAGTCCAAAGATGGTACCTCATCCTGTGCCAGTTAATGATCTCATCCAACAGCTTCGTGTAGATGTTAAGTAGGAGTGGGGAGAGAGTTGAGCTCTGGGATATTGTATACTTCAGGGTTCTAGGGCTGGACGTCTCCCACTTCCTCCAGGGACCTTTGAAAATGTTGACATATCATCCTCTGAACAACTTTACCAAAATAGGGAAGATTTGAAACTGGAGAAAAATTATCCAGGATTGTTGGATCCAAAAATGGCTTCTTGAAGTGCAGGTGGATTACCGCCTCCTTCAAAACAGAGAGAATATATCTTTTCCTCTTCAGTTTTTTCATTTAACACACATTTGCTCTAGCAAATAGAATTCCTGTATGCTTTTTTGATGCCTCCCAAAGGTACGTTCTAATTTTTTTAATGTGGACATAAAAAATAGCGGTAGAGATAGAGATACAGTGTTTAGATTAGGTTAGATTAGTCTGGATAACAAGATGATTGTGGATTTTCTCCTATGTGATTGTCTGGTACACTTAAGCTCTGGCAGATTATAGCTAAAGCTGGTCAGATACTTTAAAGTGCTAGCAAGACTGGTTGATCAGAATTCCAAAACTCTGTGCAGTCTATTTTGTTATGATACATTGCAAATAGAACCTCCAATTTTCTAGGTTCATTCTCCTTTGATCAACATAAATACAATAGAAATACAAGCTGGGACATGATCTACCCAAATGATTCTTATTTATGGAATAAGACTCCAATGATTATTGAGGTAGTGGAATGCATTCCTTAGTGGAAAATTTTTATGAATTCATTACCACGATTGGTACATTATAATACTGTACAAGAAAGTACAGAATAGTAGAGTCTTTTAACTTACAAGTGGCTTTTGTTCTGGAAATTTCCTTAAAGCAATTTCCAAAAAGATGCCAAGTGTTTTATTTCACAAAACCAGATAACAATAAGTCATAAAAACAGCTAACCACAATCTTCACAATTAAAGACTCCATCAGCAAATCCCGTAAAGAATTACTGTACATAGAATCCTCCTTCCTCCTGCCCAAAGAAAAACCTATTAAGAAAAGGAGTATCTGTATCTTTTTGCTGGAAAGTCAGAATAAAAATGTAATTACAAAAAAACAAACAAACCAGAGCATCATGGCAAAGGTCCAGTCATGCAAAAGCCAGCTGTTTTGAACAAATGGCTTGTCGGAATAATACAGTATGACCATTGTCAGCAATGAAATGCCATTGGAATCCTTGGGCCTGGCCCTTACCTGACTCTTGATTATGATAACCAAGAAAGGTTTCCTGCCAGAAAAAGAACAGAAAATGCAATCACTTTGCACTTCTTGTTTCTCGGAATTTCTGTCTATGGGCATTCTACTAAATCAGGTGTTTTCCATTCTCTGCATAAGCATGATGATCAAAGCAACTTAAAAGGGGAACTGCAAATTATGCCCAAGGACTTTGGACTTCTATGCTTCAGTTTGCATGATTAACTTGAGCTAGTACAATACTGGTTGGGCAATTACAGTGAGGATGGAGAACTCTTCAGAAGTTTCTTGAGATGCCTTATATTAGACCTGGCAGATAGCAGAAATATTAATTTGAGATATAGCAAATAGGTTCTATACTTCTCACCCCATATTTGACTAATATTTTTCATTGCATATGTACAAAGATCTATTTCAGCTACACAGGTAATCTGCATGATGGTAATTGTTCTTTTCCAGGTCATGAAGAATAATAACAGTTGAAGAATAATAAAACTAATAATATATACCCCGAATGCTGTTCTCATTGGGGGCAAGCAATGTTATATCAAGTGCTGAAAAGGAATAAGGGACAACAGTATCTTTATCTTCTGGGCCTCCATTCAGATGCAATGGACAACATTTTACTTAAGATTTCCCCCTCCCCCAAACAACAAAATCCATTGTCCACTCTGGATAATCAATGTAACTGACAGACATTTTTTATTTTTTATTGATTTATGCGTTTATGCGTTTATGCATTTATTTATGAATTTACTTATTTAACTTACCGTATATTCCACCCATCTCACTGTACAAAGCTACCCTGGGTGGCTTTCAACAACGACGTATGTATGTCGTTTATGTAATAATGTTAATTATATTTTACATCATTTGCACCAGCTTGCATAGCTTGCACAAATGACATAAAAATTACATTATTACAGAAACAAAATCAAATGAGGTAAATTTGTGTATAAGGAGATTTGCATTTAATGGACACCCATTCCCAGAAGTAATCTGTTACACTGAAGTTTTACTGTAGAAAATAAAAGAAATGAAGGATATGAAATTAAAAAATGAAATTTCTATACTTTAAAGAAATATTAACTACTTAGGCTAACAAAGTGGTGTCATCATCTCTATATTCAAACTATTACTGTTTTGGTCCAATTTTAATTCCAGCTACCGCCTTTTCCAATACCTTCATTTATATATTTTAATCATTTTTACATAGAGGGAATCAATATTCACCCATTGTGAACCAATCTTTTTTAAAAAATTGTTTAGCCCAGCTTATTTCTCTGTCATATTCCCCAGATGCTATTTTTCATCCAAACACAAAGTCTATTTAACCTCCATAAAGTTGCTTAATCATGAGTTGAACTTGCAACAAAAAAGTTCATCATCCTTCTGGCAATTGAAACAATGCCCTATGGAGTTTTGAACAATTTTCTTTCAACATTTTATGCATCTTTCACTCAAAATCAATCACTGCTTGCTTTCTCTTTTCATCTATAGTTATCCTTTCCTCTTTTTTTACAGCATTGTTTCCTCTACCTCAGGAAAAAAAATGACACTAATTGATTTGGTTTTGCTTACAACAGTTGAAATTAAGTACTGGCAATATTTTGAATTCACTTGTTTTCTATAAATGCTGCACACCAGCTCTGGCCAACTCTTGGATAAAACTGTTTTCCATTTTAATCTTGCTGTAGTCCTGGAATTTGCCTTGATGGTCTTGGGAATCACACTGGTCAAGAGTAGAGCAATGGAAATGTAAGCAAACAGCCACTCACTGTTTTTTCATGATACTATTCAGAGTATTCATTTGGAAAGTCTGAGTTATGGTTTAGAATTTTGCTTTTCCATCTCTGCTTCATTTTGGATAGCCAATCTCAGAAAATATTGCTTTCATAGCTCAGTGGGGTGTAGGACAACTAGCCATGGCTATCTCACCATGGCCACTGTGGGATAACTCACTGTGGACAATTCCATGGGAGATAACAACTCAGTAAATACTATCTGCTACTATTTCTTTGACATTATTATGTTCATTTTTGTCCATTTCTTCAGAATAATTTTAGCTTCTATATCATTGGCTGTGGCGAGTTGTCCTGCAATGAGCCGGCCACCGTGAATTGTCCTGCGGTGAGTTGGCCATGGTGAGATGTTGGAACCAGTTGGCCGTGGTGAATTGTCCCATTCTGGCTCAGTGACAGTTTTGTTAACAGAATTCTGCAGAATCTGATTCTTTCTCCGTGCTGTATATTTATCATAAAACTGCAAAGGGTAATCATCTGAACATTTCATTTGAAAATATTAGCAAGTGTGCCCAGTTTTTTTTATCTCTTTCTCTTTTATTAAAATCCCAGTGAACAAATGCCCGAAAAAACTAATGGACTGGATGGGAACTTATAAATTGAAGTTCAATCCAAATCAAATGGAAGTAGAGTTAGACATACATTCCATTTGGAAAAGTCTTCTGTAACTGTAATTGGAAATGTGTTTCTTGATGCATTTGAAACAGTAAGTGTGCACTAAGAGCAGGGTAATTTTGATGTAATAAGTTCATTGTCAAAAAGGCTGAAAATGTCCTTACTGTCATACAGATATATAAAGTTATATCTGCAATATTTCTAGACATTTTTTGGGATAGTGGATGTATGGTCTGTCTATCTAAAGTCAGCCCCATTGCTAGCAATCAATATCCCGTTTATGCTTACATTTGCTTATCCAGATTAGTGTTCTCTACTGTTCCACTTGGAAAGAAGTAACAATGACATTTATACCGGTAAAATTGGATGCAGGATGATTCTGTGCAACTTATCCAGTTCAAAACTGGCTTATAAATGGTGGTGTTCAAGTCACTGTTTATTTATATAATAAACAACTGACCTACCATGTCTCCAGTTTGAGTCATGCAATAGATTTATAGACTCCCCCTGGCTTAGCGTGTCTTTTGTTCTGCTATTTACTACTTGCAGAGAAGAGGAGCAGCAGCAGCTGTGTACTGCGGAGTTTTATATTGTTAATCAGACTCTCACATAATTTTATCCTACCAGTTTGCAAGTTGCCACCCTTTGCCCTTCCCTATGGGATAACTCTTTTGTGCCCTACAGTTTGGACAGATAAATATTATCCTTAATAACGTGTCAGTCCATTATAAAGTCACGAAGGCCATATACTTATAACTTAAAATTAAACCTCAAAATACACACTTTGATCCCCCAGCTGATTCTTCTGGCTGTCAATTACTCCAACTATGCAAATAAAGAAAATAAAAAGTCATCTTTTCCTTTTCAATTTGGGTCATTTTTTCCCCTTCTCATTTAAATTCAATAGTTATTTAAATGGTGTTACATCCAGGATTGATTGCTACCAGTACAATGACTTGTACAGTACAATGACTTGATAATAACCAAAAACTGATGTTGAATCCTGGAGCTACAGAGTCTCATAGCCTGGTATCAAGGACTCCTCCTTATTTGGGTCTAGTATCAAGGTTTTAATTCAGACTCTATTTTAGTTTATCATCTAAATTATGAATGGCAAGAAGTCCTCCTTTCTCTGTTTTTACAAAATCCCCCCAAATGATAAGCCTATCTTTACATGCCTCTGTAGAGGCCATTTTCTTCTGGAAGGTCTTTAGTGCACTTCTAGGAGGCATGAGCTTGAGACTTGAGACAGTTTCAGTTGTGAGTTTAATCTGAATATTTTAAGGATTCATTTTAAAAGTATTTTAATTTTATCTGAGCTATTTGAAAAAGAGAAATAGTAATGTTTAAAATAAAGACTTTTTTTTTCTTAACTACAGACAGCACTCACTTAACCACAGTAATTGTGACTAATTTCCATTGCTTAGCAATGTGATTGCAAAATGCAATATCGCATGATCACATTGCTTAATGACAACAGTCCTGGGAGTCCCTGTTGCTGTTGTTAATTGAGGATCGTGGGTCACCAAGTGAGGACCTCACAAGGCTGGGGCTTGCAACTTCCTGCCAGCTTCCAACAAGCGAAGTCAATGGGGAAGACTTCAGAAAATTGCAAGCCCCAGTTATGACAAGCCTTTCCTTAGGCAGCTCACAAGCAGGCTGGTGGGCAGGTAAGTGCTATTTAGTCTGGATACGCAGCGGGAGGGGTACTATGGATGGATGCAAGCATGACTGTGGAGGAGGATGCTGTAACAAGGCCCAATTGCAGGTGGGTTGGATGCTGTGGCCCAGTGCAAGTGCAGCTGCAAGGGTGCTGTGAGATGGCACAAGGATGGTCATGGGTGCATATATGCATTATGGAGCGTGGGTAGACGGATGCTGCAGGCTGATGTGCCCTACTGAGTATGAGATCCTATGGCAGGGTTCTTCAGGAGAAAAAGGATTGACCTGCAACCTAGCCTGTTGGCTTCCCCATTGACTTTGCTTATGGGAAGTCACCAGGGAAGGTTGCGAATGGTGTTCACATAACCATGGGACCATCATAAGTGCTTATATCAAGATCATATAACTGCTGTGACTGCCACAACTTGAAAACTGGCTGTAAGTACCACTCATTCGGTGCCATTGGTGAACCGAGTCTATCTGTAATCTAGTGCAGATATGGGAGGCAAACATACACACATGAAGGTTTTCGTAAACAAGTAAGCAAAAGCTCTTGATCTTTCTAGCAATTATTCTGACTTTCAGCCTATTTTTCAACCTATTTTGCAATCTGCATTGGATCAGAGACCGAGATGAATGCAAGCCGAGAGGACAGAATAATGAATTCTGCTTTTAAGACTTAACTTGAGAGCAGAATCATGCACTAGGGAAGACTGCCATAAGAGGAAGCAATACTGTATTACATTCTATGTCCAAACAAAACAAACAAAACATTATATACATATATTTCTCCCCCATTATACCTCCCCAGAGGCAAAGACTTGATCACTCCTGATTCTGTTGAAATCACATTAGCACAATGTTTATATCAACTTCAGCCTAGTTGTTGAAAAGGGACCATTTAGGAAATAACTTGAAACTGTGGCTGCAAAAACTGTACTTTCCATTTCAGAGTGTTGGTCTGCCAAGTTAAACGATGACTTAGAGGCTTTTGCCAAGACAGATAAACACAACACTTTGGACGCCAGCTGCTATTGGACTTAACAGTGAAGAACACTGAAAATGGCAAACTCTAATTGCTTCTCCAATAGCATGTTAACTTTTCAGATGAAATAGCTAAACTCTGCAGCTGAGCAAATGAGCTAAAATGTAACCCATTTTCTAGGGCGGAAGGGAAAAGGAAGAAAGAAAAAAATGAAAATCTGAAAAAGAGTTGTCAGACTTTTTAGTGCTTGGAGGGTATCTGTATCTTAAGTCACAATATCAGTTTCACAAATTTGCCAAGCTAAATTATCCTCATGCTTTTCTCAAGAAAAACTCAGGTGTCAAGTTTCATTGATTCATTTATTTACTTATTTTTCCCTGTATATCCAGCTACTCTTTTAGGACAGAAAGGAATGATACGAAGGCAGTGGAACCTGTGTCAATTCCGAATCCCATTTGTTCATCCCCCTGGAGTATCCTCAGATCAGAAACTCCAAAATGTAGAGCATCAAATGGTGATGGCATAACTACAACCACTAATTAGAATTAGAATTTTGGTCCTAAGTCAGGGCAGTTAATAAGCTGATCATTATGTGACCTGACTCGATTTTGCCACTGTTTTTACAACAGTTGGAAAGCGAGACATCACAGTCACGAAGCAAACCTTATGATCGTTAAATGAATCCAGCATATCCAATGGCTGATTTCTGCACAGAAAATGTAAAAAAAAAAAAAAGGTCCCTAATTGCGATTTGCGACTACGGGATGCTACAACCACTTGTCAATGCGAGCTGGTTGCCAAGCGCCTAAATTTGATCATGTGACTGCGGGGGTGAGGGGGCATGTGATATTTTACGATAGTCAGAAGTGCTTTAGGGGCTGTATGTCAAGCACTTTTTCAGAAATTTCTAATACTAATGAAGATGACGTGGATTAAACTTGTAGCCTTCTACATACCATGTATATGCAATATCCCAGATATTTTTTTGGCCTTTCTATGTGTTTAGTGGCTTTAAAAAAAAAACAGAGTTGGAAGGGACCTTGTAGGTCATCTAGTCCAACCCCCACCCCACCCAAGTTGACTCAAGTAATGGATTCGTTTAGATGACTTGGGGCCTACTTTCTTGTAACTGTGTACATGAATAAGCTATTAAAACAGGTTTCTGCAGCAGTTAATAAAATAACTTTTGAATCTATGGAGAAAATATTTGGAGCTGATTATTGATATTTTTTAAAAAAATTCTGAAACCGTAAAATCAGGAGTTTGTCTTTCTCTCTCTCTTTTTGATATAAGCATATCACACTGCTATAATTTAGCTAATCACACTCCTAAGGTAAGTAAACAAACAAACAAACAAGTTAATTTTGGCTGAGAAAATCTTCCTGAAGGGCTTAGGCATTCCCATGCTAATCTAAGAGTTGTATAACCTGTTGTTAGAGAAGGAAAACATCACCCATATTAAGTTAAATGAAAACTGGTCTTCAAACTTGTTTTGTTAGCTCTTTCAAAGCTAGATTACACACAGTAGGCTCTATTATATAATAATGCATAATTTCCTTTGTTTTGAAATACGCCAAAACAAAGTGCAGAATTAAGTAAAACTTTGACGAAGTTTACGTAAAGTCAGAAGTCAAATGGATAAACAAAATCATGTAATATTCCTTAGCTTGGTCAAAAATTCTTGGTAGAACGTGAAACAGTATTTCCCTACTCACTTACAACTCATTTCCCGACTCACAACTGGCTGTTTTGTCTTCCAGAATTCTGTGCAACATGTCTGTCTGTCTGGCCTTCAATCCCTCCAAATCAATCCCATGCTCCCATGCCAGAATTTTAAGGCTAAACTAACAAAAATCAAGATGATATAGCAATTGTCTAGAAGACTAAGATGACTCAGGAATTGATAGGTAGGACCTCTGCAACACTGTCCTGACATTTACTCTTATGTCTTCATTTCAAATGTACATCCTGTTTTAGGACACAATTAGAAGTCTTAAGAGCACCTTACTAATATTCAAATGTAGCAGTGAAGATTCAGATATTTGACCAAAAAAGAGCATTCCTAGTACACCTTGGTTAATGCTCAGAGACCCCTGAAAAGTGCATAGGCCCATGGACATGTGTGGGAGGTCATAAGCCTTTGTGGCTTGGCATTCAGGTACTCCCAAGGACTACCTTCTCCAATCAACCTGCCTGGCCTGTATATCCTGGGAGAAGTTGCCAGTGATCACTCACTTCCTCAAAGTTGGTTCATAAGTACTGCTTTTCAGAGACAATGCCTATGTTATGGAATATCCTCTCTTTGGAAATCATGTTCCTATTATTATTGTTATGGTCCATCACACAGATAGCCAGATGTTCAGACTGCGTGTGGCATTTTTATCCACCTATCAAGTCCTTTCCAAAGACCTGGGATAGGCAGATGTTGACGTTTGATTGTGTTATAGGTATTGTTGCGGGATGTAAGCTGTTCCAAATAAAGCTGCCTTCTGCAGTTGACTGATGATAAATTTGTCAGTGCCGATTATATTCAAATGATGCTCCAATTGTTTTGGCATTGCACCTGTTATTATTGGTACTATCTTTGCTTTCTTTTGCCACAATCGCTCTATTTGTATTTGCAAGTTTTTGTATTTTGTTATTTTCTACAGTTCCTTCTTTTCTGTTCTGTGGTCTTCAGTTACTGCCATGTCCACTACCATTATTATTATTATTATTATTATTATTATTATTATTATTATTATTATTATTATATTTTTATCCTGCCTTTATACAGTATATGTATATATATAAAACTCAAGGCATACCTAATATTCCTACCTCCTATTGTCCTCACAACAACAACCATGTGAAATGGGTTGGGCTGAGGGAGAGTGACTGGCCCAAAGTTGCCTTGCCATCTTTTATCCCTAAGGCAGGCCCAGATCTCACACTCTCCTGGATTCTAGGGTAGTGTTGTGGTTCCGCAGCACGTGGCAGAGTTTGGAGTGTGGGACAGAACAGGTAGCACCTTAACAACTACTGTGTACCAACCTGGCTCACCTTCCAGAATTACTGAAAATCAAATTACTTCAGAGGACCTCCAATGATTAATAGAATGTCTATGGGTTGCCAATGTTCATAAATTATATTCTTAGGTTCTTGTCAGATGGTTTAATTTCTTGCCAGTGATGTTTTAGTACAGATGTTCCTAAATACTAGGACTGATACAAGTTGTGTTTGTATCTTTGTGTGATTACATTTATTTATTTATTTATGGAATATATATATTCAGTCCTTGCATGTGAGGAGTCTGTCTTCATCCTTGCCTATTGATCTTCCATAAGCAAATTATACATGTTTTAAAAAGTGAGCATTTTTGTTGTCTTAAATGACCTTTTCAAACTGTGGCAAGATTGTGAAGTTTTATTTCTGCTTTACACATCCTTCTGCTAAATCAATCCCTCTTTGCCATCTACAGTACAGGGAAAGAAATTTGAGGAGCAGATTACATTCAGCTAAAACTTTTCCATGAGCCCACAAGCATAATAAAAACCAGTTATTGCAGTGCCTTTGCATAACTTGCACAAGAATGCCTGCATTTGCTGTTGGGATAATGTTACACAAGTGACTTTTTTTATTTCTCTAATTAATTTTATAAAATTCCATATTAATAAGAAAAGTTACTGTTAGAGCTCGGTTTTTGAAGAATAATTAGATGATATGACTCCACATTTTTATGCTCTCCTGCTCTTTCTTCTCCTTCCATGACTTTAATTTGTTGTCAGACTACCCACCCAAGCCCAAAGAGCTCAGCTGTTTTGAGATTTGTCCATTCAGCACTTTACTTGATGGCTTCTTCACACTGTGAACTTCTGCTTTCTGAGAAACCTCAATTTAGACTCCAGAATGCACACATAGATAAAAAAAGTGCATTTGGATATTAATTATGACAGGTGAATGTTTGTTTACCCATTGGATTTTATTCTTATAATAAGATTGCTGTAACTATCGAACAGTCCTGTGCATATCTACTCAGAAATAGGTTTGTCAAGCAGAAGAGGACATATTACCAGAGACGTCTGTGTAGGAATGCAGCTTTCATTCATGGAGTCATACAGTTGGAAGTGGCTTTATTGTCCATCTAGTTCAACCTACTGCTTAACACAGGATTGCCTAGAATCAGTGATGGCTAACCTTTTTGGCACCAAGTGCCCAAAGCGTTTGCGTGTGTATCCCCAAAATGCAATGCATGCGCTCCCTCTGCATGCATGCTTCTTGCCCGCACAAGTGACTCCCTGCACCCTGCGCATGCATGACCTGGCACTCCACGTGCATGCGTGCATGACCCCCCCATGCTTCTGCACATACATGCACGGCCCCACCTGTGTGCCCCACCCCCGCACATGCACGTGTGACCCCCCATGCATGCACATGCAACCCCTGCATGTGCACCTCACCCCGTGAATGCGTGCATGACCCCCACATGAGTGCCCTGTGCATGCACGGC
Organism: Pseudoxyrhopus heterurus; assembly: GCA_032468235.1. Taxonomy (NCBI): domain Eukaryota; kingdom Metazoa; phylum Chordata; class Lepidosauria; order Squamata; genus Pseudoxyrhopus; species Pseudoxyrhopus heterurus. The sequence continues at coordinate 155,161 of JANHJO010006653.1, read as the reverse complement.
AGAGACCCAAAGAGCAGCTGGCCAGTGGGAGGCACACGTGTGCATGTGCGGCAGAGCTGAGCTGGGGCGATGTGCCACCTCTGGTACGCGTGCCATAGGTTCGCCATCACGGGTCTAGATTCTAGAAGATCTCTGACAAATGACCATCAACCTCTGATGAGGTAAAAAGTAAAGGTTTCCTCTATCCAGTCATATCCAACCCTAGGGGACGGTGCTCATTTCCTTTCCAGCATTGCCCAAAGACACTTCCATGGTCATGTGGCCAGCACGACTATACGCCGAAGCACATGTAATACTCTTACCTTCCCATCAAAGTGGTACCTGTTTATCAACTTGCATTTACATGCTTTCGAACTGCTTGGTAGGCAAGAGCTGGGGAAAGTAATGGGACACAAGGCACTTGGGTCTCAAACCCTGCCTGACAAGCTTTAGTCAGTGAGCCATCACACCCCTATATAAGGAAAGGAAATCTCATTACTCATTACGTCCTGAGGCAGCCTGCTCCACTGACTGACATCTCATACAGTCAAGATGTTCCTTCTAATTCTAGCATAAATCACTTCCTAGTAGTTTGAATATATTGTTTTTTGGTTTTGCCCTTTGGGACTACAGCCTCTCTCCCATGCGACAACTTTTCAAATGTTTGAAACTTTCATTTATGTTGTATCTTCTGTTAAATTAACAGATCCTTTGATTGTTCCTCAGAAGGTTTGATTTCCAGCTCTCTCGCCATCTCGACAGCCGTCCTATGAACTTGTTCCAATTTGTCATTCCATTTTTAAAACTGGGGGATCCAGAATTGTGGGGAATCAGTATTATAAGTGAGATCTGACCAGGACAAATAAATGTAGTATTATAATTCGTGAACTGGACTCTATGTTCCTGTTAATACAGCCAAAAATAGCATTTGCTTTTTCAGCAGCTGTATTATGCTGTTGGCTCATGTATAAAAATTAGGCAGTAAGGGACAGAGAGCCCTAAGTCTCTGAACTGGGTCCATTAATGAGCATTCTTTAAGTGCACCCTAGACTTGGATACTTAAATTTATTGAAATTAGCCAAGCTTATTTGTATATGTATGCCTTCGAGTCAATCTTGGCTACTGTAGACTGCCTGGACATGACCCTGGAATTTTCTTGGAAACATTTTCAGAAGTAGTTTCTCCTTGTCTTCTTCCTCAGGCTGAGAGAGAGCAAGAGAGCCGATCTCACCCAGCTGACTTTTTGCCTAAGGCAGGACTTAGCTGCCTTAGCTAAGCTTAGCTTCCCAGTTTTCTAGCTGGGTGTCTCTAACCACTACTGTACACCAAACTGGCTCTTAAATAGACTTTCTTTTTCTGTCCTAAGCTGCAGCTTCCTCTTTCTTCCGGGACCGTAACAGTGATAATGACCAAGTAGACTTCCATCACCTTTCTAAGCAAAGACAAATGTAAAATGCAAGTTCTGCCTTTTCACCATTCCCCATTGCCAATTCACCACTTCTTTCATTTAGCATTTGTTTCATATAACTCTTTTTTGGTGTTTTGCATCTCTTGATAGTCTCAACTCATTCTGAGGTCGGTCATAACTTCCCTGCTGCAGTTCCTATGTTTCTGGAGACTATCTTGTTTCATCTTTGCTTATGTGTTCCTCCTTTCCATTTCCTGTATATATCTTTATTTCTGCTGAGTATTTTAGAAAGCTCTGCTTCTATCCATGATGGCTTCTTGAAATTTCTCAAATTTTCCATTCTTTCAGAAATTGTGATTGTGCTTTCAGTATCTTGTTTTACAGAATTTTCCATCACTCCCAGACATTTTTCTCCTTTAGAATTATTAGATCTGACCTTCCCTTGGATTTTACCAAAATTTACTCTTCTGGAATCCAATATATAGGCCTGATTCTTTTCTATTTCTCCCTCTGGATATCAGGAGTTCAGTGATGATGGTTGTTTTCCCCCAAGGTACCGATTCACCTTCCTTTATCGAACAAATTCCTTCCATTTGGTAAGGATTTAGTCCAGGATAGCAGACTCTCTTTTCTTTCTTTTACTTTCTGATAGACAAAGTTATCAGCAAGAAAGGGCAAACATTTTTCTGCTCTCTGACTCTTGGACAGAATTATATTCCCAAAGATGTCAAATTAATTTGGATTCCCATTATCACTGTTTCGTGAAAGACTTATCATCTGATGCAGAAAGGATTTATCCATTTCTTCTGCAGTGCATAATAAGCTCCCACAATGGCATAATGTTAGTTTCTCTTTCCTTTTATTTTTACTCAAACAAATTAAAAAAAAACCCTCCATGCTTCAGTTCCTGAGTATTTTTTTCTTTACCTAAAGTAAACATTCTCACTGTTTCTGTTGACTCTGTTCATTCCAAATAGGTTGGAGCTTTCCAGGGCTATTTGCCAGCCATGACTATCATCCTACCCTGTTTGAATGACATATCTCTGAAAGATCAAAAATTTACCCCAGGACTTCCAATGGATTCTAGCTAGGCCAACATTAGGTTTACACATCACACTCAGTTTTTTGTGACATGGCCAGTGTTGCGATTAGATAATTTTAAGTTCTGGATTTAAGGTGCACAAGCGCCTTCTTAATTTTCAATGGAAATGTGTATTTATTCCATACCATTCAAATAGTCCTAGGCTTTGGAGACTTTATTTTATTTTGCTCTGGACTTCTGTTGCAAAGCTCTTCCTTGAGGCCCCAGGAATATATACTGGTAATCACTTGTTTTCTGGCAAATTCACTATACCAGTTTCACCATTAATAATGTTACAATGGCTATACTCCCTATTTTATGAATGCACAGACCAGCATGAACTCAAGAACAAACTGAATAGCTCCACTTTAATACTGAAGATGAATATAAGAATAATGCTGCTGGATCAGACCAAGGGCTACTTATTTCAATAATTTGTTTCTCACAGTGGCCAACCATATTCCTTTGGAGAGTTGTAATCATAATTAAAATTGTATCCCTCTCTCACCATTAATTCCTTGGAGCTGGTCTTTGGAAGCACGGTGCCTCATGACCTGGAGTTACATTAAATTTTCAAAAATAAGAACCTTGACACCTCTATAGCACCTTGAATTTCTCCAATCAACTTTGAAGTCATCAAAGGTGGAAGGCAAATTGTCTATAACTTCTTGGAATGGAGTAATGCTACTAGGCCCTATTACATATGATTAAAATTGCTTGGAGAATGAATCTCAGATGCCACAAAATCTGGATGTAAATTATTCTTCTGACAATACATTGCACCAAATAATAGTTTACTTAATCATGCTTGGATGAATAACTTACAGTTGGCCTAGTTTAATATAAAGTTCAGTTAGTTTCCCTGGTTTATTGACTACAACTGTTGGCTTAAATGCAAACAGATTTAGCCAAAACAACTACCCACATTAGTGCAAAGTATGAACATATATATGGAGGAGGGGGAGGGAGAGGAATTCATTTGCTTTAACTTTCCATGTTCCTATTAAGTCCACAGGCAATCCTTTAAACCAGATACAGTGTTTACTGTATTCATCGTTTTTATTAAACAATACTGTTGTCTCTCCTGCCTCTTAACAGTTCTCCAGAATCTCCGGCAAAATCTTTCACACGAATTACAAGGCGCCCTTTCACACAATACAAACAGAAAAGATGCTGCACTGATTGGGTCAAAGATGGTAAGATATGGGGAAGCTGAAAGAACATGTTCTTCCACCTGGCATTGTCTTTCAATGCAGAGTCAACACAGACAATAAAGTCTGGACTGAGGATTTCGTGAGAAGCTCAACTGCTTTTGAAAGATCTACTTCACTCTTGCATCAGTGAGCTGCGGCTCCATTCCCATTCCCGTAAGTTTACTATGTTCCTTTATGATCACCTTCTGACTATAAAATGTAGAAGTCAAGCCTTTCTGAAGAAATATCTGTTTCAGAGGCACTTTGGGGGATTTTTGAGCAAGGGCCCTTTCCTGCCTTGTTCCTAAATTATGAAATGCACCAGGTACATTAGGCTTTTTCCTCATTCACACTTCCTTTCAAAGAGGAGCAACACCATGTCTCTTTTGCCAGCCTTTAATTGCTAATTATTTTAGCACTGGTTTTTAGTATGTATTTTGGAGCTCTTAGTTGTACTGTATTTAGCTACCATACATGGCTGGCTGAATAGAAAGGTAATAAAAAGGTAATATAAAGCAAATAATTAAAACAGATAAATATGTGAGAATTTCTTAGTACAGCCACCGATGGTGACTGACTGATGAGTTACTCAAATCACATTTATAGGGCTATGGGGTTTTTAAATAGCAATAGCAGTAGCATTAGATTTATATACCACTTATCAGTGCTTTACAGCTCTCTCTAAGCGGTTTACAGAATCAGCATATTACCCCCAACAATCTGGGTTCTCGTTTTACCGACTTCAGAAGGATGGAAGGCTGAGTCAACCTGGAGCCTGGTGGGATTCGATCAGCCAAATTTCTGATCAGCAAGTCTGCAGAGTACACTACTAACCACTGCACCACCGCAGCTCCTCACATAAATCATATAAATATGCAAGAAAGAGGCCTGCTTACATTGCAGCTTCGGGGTCCTTCCCAGGAACAGGATTCAGAGTCCTGGGGGATGATCCCTTTTGGAAACGTGTGATCACTGAAGCACATCTGGCAAAATGGGACTTCAATGTCAGGCTCCCCCTGAGGTATGTGCATCACAGTGGCGCCCGGATATTTGAGGCTGCTTGTCTGATGTTTTTCCATGCTAACCATTGGGCTCTTGATCCATCTTTGTACCTGTAAATATAAAACAAACCTGTATATATAAAGACTGTAAAGATAAAAAGCTTTCTTGGATATTTTCTATTATTGTCTTTTTCCTCATGGAAATCTAACAGTCATGAAGAACAAGGTTGGGATGTAACCTTCAAAGAAAATAATAACAGCTTTATAGATTTGGTGGTGACACATTTTGGAAGTACCTGTTCATTTTTTGGCTCAGTGGATTTTATTTTATTCTGCTCATAGCTGGACTGTCATGCTGATTTACCTTCTCATTACTTTCTGTTATATGGGACGGAGCATAATGGAAATATGTTGGCGGGATTTGAAGGAGTCAATTCTGAGCTTCCAGTGAAGCATCCCTATCTATAACTGCGAGGCTTTAAGTCTCCTAATTCCCAGCCAGCATGATCACCGGCTAAGGTGGCTGGGGATTGTAGAAACTGTGTTAGCCACAGACACAAGCACATTGTACAAAATTGTCTTCAGCTCTTTATCTTTTCCCCTTCTATCTCCAACGGTTTCTGGCTTGAAGATAGCCTGGAATGCTATTCTTTAATTTTTTAAACAATACCATATCAGAAAGATATCTTCTCTTTTATCTCTGTGTATTTGTGTGTGTGTGTGTGTGTGTGTATCTTTCTTTGTGCCCTATACACCCCTTAATCAATGTTCATCCCTTGACCTGGTTCCAGTCTACTAAGTGTTTTGTTTTTCCATAGAAAAGTAAAGACAGCCAATGATTCATTCTCAAGACACTGAGGTGGTGTGCATAGCCAAGCTGAATTCTTTATTAAATGTGCATTAGTATTTGTGCAGGTTTTTAAAACTGCAGCCATTGGTGGGGGATAAAGGAAGAGGAGAGCAAAACCATGCTGTGGAGAGCAGGGGTTAAACCCTTCTCTTGTTGCAGTGAAGATAAATATTTATTGCTCTTCTCCCAGAAGACAAGTGTGCAGTTGGATGTATCTGTACATGGGGATGGATCTTAAACTATATTACTGGGTTGCTAAGCTGAGGAAGAAAGCACTTGATGACTAATTAATTATAGTAACACAAGATGGTTTGACCAATTCCCCATGCAACTTCCTGTACCACACACGGTGTCACTCAGCAGAGCAATTGGGATGGCTTTTGTTTATATGTACTGGAGTACAGCCAGGCTTGTGCTCTGAATGAAGCAATTAACCATTTCATGAATCACCCTGTGTATTGTACAACCCCTGAGAGTAAACCTAGCATTTGGTTGCCAAGGAAGCATGGTAAACAGCTACTATAAAATACAGACTCAAATGGTGACTGATGAGTTACTCAAATCACATTTATAGGGCTATGGGGTTTTTTAATCACATAAACAAACCTCTCTATGGACACAAAACAAATAAAGAGCATGCCTGTCATTTTTCCATGCTTTCTATGTTTGTATTTCCCCCTCCGGAGTCCCCAGTGTCTGTTAATTAGTTTAAAACTTGGATTTGATGTTTCTTTGAGACCTCTGTTCTTCTCAATCCTTCAGAATCTCAGAGCATTTGCAGATGGGTACATGATTCAGATTTTGTCTATGTTTTCCAATAGAGCACAGAAATTTCTTTTTCTTTTTTTCTTTCCCTTTCTTTCTTTTATTCTTTCTTTCCCTTTCTTTCATTCTCTTTCATTCTCTTTCTTTCCCTTTCTTTTCCCTTTTTTCCTTCCTTCCTTCCTTCCTTCCTTCCTTCCTTCCTTCCTTCCTTCCTTCCTTCCTTCCTTCCTTCCTTCCT
>JANHJO010006653.1:39644-50227 GCA_032468235.1 Pseudoxyrhopus heterurus | reverse complement strand
TTCTGGTGTATACCCAGATTAGTCATTTTAAAAAACAACCTACTAGGTAGAATAGTATTAAAAGCAGAACTATAATCCACAAATAACAACCTGGCATATGTTCCCTGCTTTTCCAAATGACTCAACACAGTATGGACTACAATAGACATAGCATCATCAATTGATCTGTTGCGCAAATTGACACCGGTCCATATGCAAATTGACACGGGTCCAAAGTCGGTGGAAGACTAGTGATCCAACACTAATCTCTCAAAACATTTCATGACAACTGATGTTAAAGCTATTCAAGAATATGGTTGAAAGAGATGTGTTTATAGAAGTAAAGAGTAAAGCTATGAAAAACTTCAAAGGGGTGCTTTGCTTGAGGGAAGATTTGAACGAGTCCACCTTCAAAACTGCTTTGCAAAGCAATATGGCCTCTTTCTTTCTTGTAGTAAAGGAGAGCCAGTTGCTTGCTTCACCCTGATCTGCTTCAGAGGTTCTCTCGGCCTCATTCAGTAGAGCTTTCACTCTTGCAAAAGATTGGAAAGAATTTTTTTTCAGCAGAACAAGGCTACGAGAACTTTTTTCCAGGACTGCTAGCTAAAGTCCTGCCAGTCTAGACAGCTTCATCAAAAGTACTGAAAGTTATGGCATATTCTATAGGCCATGCCACCTTACAAATTAGCCTTATAGCCCCTCAACGTATGTGGAATGACCTCAAAGCTAGGAAGTTTCTCTAACAGCAGTGGTGCAAAGAGTTTTGAGGCCAACTATATTGCTTTTCTGAGGTAATGTGCTTTGTCTTTTTGCTTCAGTGAAACAAATTGCATCTCCTTCACCATGCAAATTTCTTCATTAAAACAAATCTAAGTTACTTTTCACAGTAAAAAGGCAATTATTCCATCAAATCAAACTCGATTCATGGTAATTTCATGGACACATCTCTGTAATTTTCATGGCAAAATTACAAAAGCATCTTGTCCTTGCCTTATTCTGGAATTTCCTTTTTAAAAACTTCTTAGTCTTGCCTACAGCTCGGATATTTTCTGGTGCTTTCTCATGCAAGTACTAAGCAGATCTGGCCCTGCTTAGACTTTTTTCGAGTCAGTTAAGGTCAGTTAGGCACTGTTAGCTGCTGTTACCATTTTCAGGAGACATGTTCTAAAATGATTGTGCCATATTAGCCCATCTCGTTGAAGCGTACTACCTAGCCTGTCACATTTCTCTCTTCCTTTGATTTCCACAACAAATTGAACTATATTAAGAAGACTGGCTTGGAAATGGCATTTTGAAAAAAGAACTTGGAACAGTAATGGATTATAAATTTATTATTATTAATTTAAAATCATTGGCCACCCAATTCCAATGGACTATGAGCCAACAGAGTGGCAGGGCCACACTTTTTTTTTTAGATTATATCAAAAGAATGTACATTTCAAATCATGGGAAGAAATTATTCCATTGTAATAGTCAGCCCCATCTATACCCATTTGGTTATTACAGTGAAGAAGAAATTGAAATGGTTCAAAGATAGCAATGAGGATAAGTAGGGATATAGAAACCAAGTCCTAAGATGACAGCCTGAAACAGCTGGGTGTATTTAGAATGGAGAAATACTGAGCATTGACACACCTTACTTTGTTCTATGGAAGATCATCCTTGTGTGCAAGTCTGGTAACAATCAATGTAGATTACAAGAAGACAAGATTCCTTTACTGAATGTACTCGACTAGACAGCTTTGTGGGTTGTTCTAATTTGGATTTCCATAGCAAGCAGGGACACTTGACTTTAAATCGACCTTTTCACCATTGTGATCTTTTTAATTGATTTATTAATCAAACTTACATAGATGCTCATCTCACTAAAAGCGGTGTACAACTATTAATTCTAAGACGATTGCAGACAGTATTGTAGGTTCTAGGACAGAGGTTCTAACCGGGGGCTACTGAAGCACATTGTAATTCTGTGTGAGTGAAGGTTTCAGTCTGGGACTGCCACTCCTGAGCTGTGCATGTTAAATAACAGAATCTGTTTTTTTGGGTGGGGTAATAACATTATTTGAGACAGCAAAAGGGGTAATTGGGTCAGCCAGCTTAAGAATCCCTATTCTTTTCCTAGAACCTAGAACCATTTTCATTTGATACAAAGAAATCATTAGGAAAGTCACCTTTTATTGTACCTGTGCAGATGTTAATGAAACATGGCCTTCCATTCAGTTGCCTTTGGACTCAGTGAATCTTGGAACCATAAATGAATATTTTAAAGCTTTTGCTGGAATCATACATAATATAAATTTTCTTCGCCTAAGAAAAATAAAAGGTAAAGCCAAGGACAGATGTTGCTAGTTAAATATTTCTGTTCTTGGCTACAGTTGACCTATGGCATATTTCTTTTTATAATTTTGCATAGTGGAGAGTGAGATACTTTATCAAACACTAATAATGTTTCTTTTTTAGTCAGATAGAGGAAATGTTATCAGGAAATTCTAGGTAACTAAGTCTCAATTCTCATATCTATAAAATAGGAATAATAAATACAGCAATAAGGTAGTTGACGTACTTTGTGCAAAGTATCTTGTAGGCCAAAGAAAAATTCATTGTTCTCCTGTTTTCAATAGATTTGAATTGGAAAAATGATAACAACAGCCAGGAAACTTGGTAATATCTTTATAGCTGCTTACGGACTTTATCCTGCTGAAAAACATGGGCAACACATCCATAACCATGACACTAGACTAGGAGGAGAGTTAAAGCTACACTTTGTACCGTAAGATTTCTTATTACGATAAAGAAGTAATGACATGTAAGAATACATTGACATGAGGTGATAGCAATCTTGATAAACGAAGGTGAATGTAATGTACTATATCTATGAATGAAAAATTGGAGAATGGGTGAGCCTTGGTTGTCAGCTCAGAGATTCCAAAGTTCAACAACATGAAAATAAAATAGAATATCTTATATCAATGAGTTTTATATTTTCCATAGAAGGGTCCTGAAATTCTTCTGGAAGAAAATTTGAATTCTACAGCATTTTTGTGTTCAATATTACTTTTTGGATGCATTAAAGATAGATGACATAAAATAAAATCAATAGCAGTGGCTAGATTTGTCAAGACACCATTCAGATCATATCAGGACAATATTTTTACTATAATCAATAAAACTAAGATAAAAAATTAAGTAAATATTATTACATAATTGGATGCTCCAACACTGGAGGTTTTTAAGAAGATATCAGATGCTGTTTATCTGAAATAATATACTATTTCCTGCTTGAGCAGTGGGTTGACCTAGAAGACTTCCAAAGTCCCTTCCAACTCTGTTATTCTGTTATTTTGTTTTTCCTGGTCCCATTGCAATCTTTATGGAGGACAACCAGTATTAGCATAAGTGAAGAGAGCAAAAAATTATGAAGCACCCATTGCACTAATTTTAGTGGGAATTCCGTTACTGAATTTCTTGTTTCCTAATTATGATTATGATTCAGAAATCATAATTATACTATAGGTTTTATGAGTTCAGGAAACATTATGGCTAGACTATGAACCTTACATATGTCTGGAAAACTCGCAGAAGTCAGCACATTTCTAACATTCAAATGTCTTTCATAGTGATTGGGATTACATGTTGGAATGTAAGCAACTGGAATCATATTGCTATTTGTGTTGATAGGGAACTGCCAACTTGAGCAAAACAGTGCATGTAAAGGTTAATGCACTGGAACAACTTCTTGCGCTGTTAAGCTTTTCTATATCAGCAGTGGGCTGAAATGTCTGGTACATGCATGATCCTATTTAGTAACTACAAATCATCACCTACCTTCTGCTCAATATGAGGAAAGGAGAAATAGTTGAACGTTAGGGATCAGTTTCAAGTCATGGTGAAACATCTATGATCTTCTGTTCCTTAGAAAGAATGTGTCATTAGCATGTTTCCTGTCCCTCTACACATGAACAAGAATGTTTCCTGGTGAAAGCTACAACTTGCAGACTTTCTATAGGCCTCCATCCATTCTTTCATAGGGCAGCCACATTGTTACACAAACTAACTTCAGAAGATAAAAAGCAAGGGTTCAATGTAATGAATCTATGACAAGTCTATCAATCATCCATGGTCTCTGGATGCTTGCTCAAAAATGTTGAAGAGCTATGGATTGGTAGATAGATTTCATTCCAAGTTGGTTAAAATATGTTATTTAAATAATATTTTGGCTTCCATGGACAATGAATAAGATTGCCAGTTTCCAGCTGGTCTTATGAATACAAGATGTGAACACAAGATGCTGAAACTGGCAGTATTGTAAAACAGAGGCTGGTGAATTTATTATGGGAGCTCCAGGGTAGGCAGGACACTGTACAGTAAACCAAACAGTTTTCAAATGCTCTTAAAAGGTGGATACATCCTGTCCTGTTTGTATGGCTGCAAGTCCAGATTTGATAAACACACACACACACACACACTATAGCCTACTGAAGTATACTGAACGCAGAATGTTATCCTGTCTAATTCTCCGTTCCTCTTTGGATAAGGCTGTTTTTAATCAATAGCAGGCAAAGAGATGAGACTTGGAGACTATTTAAAGATAATTAGAAAAAGAAGTTAGCCTTTATTATTTCAAAGCATTTCATTAAATTGCTGCTGAGATCATGCTGAAATGAAAAAAACAAACAAAACTTCGTGGCGTGACTCATCTGCTGTATGAAATTACTTGTCTGAGCCAACATTTTCTCTTCTCTCTGCTCTGTGGGAAACGATGGGATTTTTGCATGGTCTCGTGGCAGCAGTGTTTTTCCTGACCAGGCGGAAAATCTGAACTCTAGATCTTCCTCCATGAATTTTTTTTTTTAACTTAATTCCCACTTCTAATTGGGGTTACTGAAGGTGAAACTCAAAAGCAGCACACAGCCAGGGTACGATTAAAGAAAGGAAAAGAATGATGCCATGACCCAGATTTCATAAACAGATGGAAAATTCCCAGATCACAATAGAAAGAAAAAGAGAGGAGTTATGGAGAAGCTTGAATGTTATGGATAGTCCTCGACTTACGACCATAATGGAAGCCAACATTTCAGTTATTAAGTGAAACATTTGTTAAATGAGTTTTGCCCCATTTTAGGGTGTTTCTTGCCAGGGTTGTTAAGTGAATCCCTGAAATTGTTAAGTTAGTAACAGGGTTGTTACATGAATCTGGCTTTCCCCATTGACTTTGCTTGTCAGAAGGTCACAGAAGGGGATCACGTGACCCCAGGATATGCGACTGTCATAAATATGAACCAGTGGCCAAGCATCTGAAATTGGATCACATGACCACAGGGCTGCTGCAATGGTCATAAGTGTGAAAAACAGTCATAAGTCATTTTTTTTACAAACCCGTTGTAACGTCTAATGGTCCCTAATGTACTGTTGTAACTTGAGGACCATCTCTACTGTCAAAATGTTCTGGCTTACAGTATCATTAAGTACATTTATCTAACTAAAGGGCACATGAGAGGCAAGGAAAGGCTGTCAGGGCTTCAGATAAATATGATTATATCCTCATTATTCAATTTCATGCCCACCCACCTTTGTAGTGTCATTCTCTCTGAACTGAGTATTCACATATCCCTGAAGATTCATCACCTCTCTAATATGCATCAAGTACAACATAAACAGCTCTACTAAGTGCTTTTGATGTATTAACCAAGAATGACAGTGATTTGGCTTTTCATCAGAATATGTTTCTGTGGTTCGATATTTATTTTCATTCCTATTAAGAAAAATTGGCTCGTTAATTATGGTAGTTCATCCTTGCTAGCTTTTCAGAAATTCTGTAAACTTGAGCGATTGATTGGCTAGTTCAGAGATGTGATCAGCTGGATGAGGGTGATCTTGCAATACTTAGAAGTGTTTTACGTCTGCTGCTCTGAATCACTTTGAACCTGTGAGAGTGTAGGGTTCCCCCCCCCAGAAAATACTAAAAGAAATGCAAATGACTTTTAATAATTTAGTCCAGTTTAGTTTTCAGAGCAAATCAATATGGAACAGAAACAAAATTAGTCCGAGATATATTTCAATATAAAGGTTTCTTTACAGCTAATGAGGCTTTCACATTTGTCTTGGATGTGACATAAGAATTAGTCTGCAAAACGGCTTCCTGAATTTCCACCCTCAGCCTGGGTCACATAGGGAGCAACAAACTTCCTTAACCCCTTTTGCCAACTCTTTTTCTTATATCTCCTTCCTTTTCCTTGGAATTAAAATTTCTATGAAGGTTAAACATAGCCTTAAGGACAACCCCACATATAACGTCTTTCATGGCAAGGGGCCATGCTTTTTTGTGGGGCAGCTTATGGATCCTGTTATTAAAGAGTGCCATCTTGGCAGGACCCAATAAGTGCCTTTTCTGTTGGTGCACCTGCCCTGTGGAACAACATCCCCCAAACACTAGCTTGACCTTGATCCTGTTAGCCTGTGTTTCCTGTCCCAGGCTCTGATTGCCAGTTGTGTTGTGTTTGTCTATTATTTTATCTCAGCTTCTAGTTACATATTTATTTTGTGTTGCTGGTTGTGTTGCCAGGGTCACTTTAGTAAGGTAGGTGGCCATATAAACTGAAGAAAATAAATTATCAAACAAATATATTTTATATATTGATATGGCTTTCCATGAGGAAGAAAAACAACTCTAGAGCTGAAATATTCCTTCTATCCTCCCATAAAATAATTTTCTCCAATCAACACACCATGCAATCATTAGGTAATAATTAGCAGGCCTTTTATTGCTATTTTCCTTCATGCAATTATCCAATTTACTTATATACAGCATGGGCTAAGGATGTGCAAACTTTGAAAACAATTCAGAAATGCTTTTGACCTTGGGCACACATAGCATCTCTCCGCTGTTCATTAGGACAGCTCTTCCATTTTCAGACTTAAGCCTGAAAGAAGTTATAACTGCTGTAAGAATCATGTTTACTAGTTGATTCCTTGGCAGTTTTTTTTTTTTCAGATTCATGCAAAAGTTGAAAAAAAAATGCCAGCCCAATTTAATACATAGCAGAGCGATGCATGTTCATACAAGTCCAAACCAATTCTTCCAAACCATTTGGGAACCATTCACAGTCTTAACAAGCACTATATCTGTTTTTATTTTATATCCAGTCTCAACCTTACAGTAAATCAATATGTTCTAGTTAGTGCTTGAAGGCTCCTTTACATTGGGGCATTTGACGTGATCCAGGATTACTACTAATTGTTGGATTTTTGCAGCTGAGCCCATGAACTTTCAGCTCCCAGAAAGCACAAGAGAAAACTGCAGTGCTACTTGTACTGTGGGAATACTTCTACGTGTTCACTAGGGGGAAAAAAATGTCCCACTGAGTTCTCTATATCTGTACCCATGAAAATGCATTCATGTTCTGCGGCTTTTCATGCAAAGAACATCCTGAACTAACATCATAAAATTGTGTCAAATTATAGATAATCACCAGTTTATGATCCCCATGAAATGTTCTTTGTTTTCAAAGTATGTCTTGTTTATTCGTCCCTCTCTCTTGCATAAACAATGTGGAAGAGTTCTGTGAAATGTCAGTGTTAATGCACTTATTTTATTTTTTTACTAATAAAGTTATTCATTTGAAAAAGAGATCAATGCCAGATATCAGTAGCCCTCAATCCTTCGGGCATCAGGGACCGGTTCCATGAAAAAGGTTTTCGCAGATCGGAGGGGACGTGGTTTTGCATGCTGTATGCATCCTATGGATGGGGCTTCACTTGTTTGTGGAGCCCAGTTGCTGGCATGCCGCAGACCGATACCAGTCCAAGGACTGAGGGTTGGGGACAATCAATAATATGTGATTATATGATTTAAATAGGTTAATTTCTGTTATAAAAAGATGAAAAACCCATGGCTTTCTGGAGACTAAAATCCAGATTTCAACTAAACTACATCACCTAAACCTCTTTTTAGGAAGAGAGAAGTCCAATCTTTCATTGCCCAAGAATCTCTGCCCCATCCCACACAAATGCCTGTCAAATGTGTTTTTCCAACCTGTCAAATCCTAACAGCTAATGGCTATACTGGATGAAGTTTATTCTAGAAGTCAAAGTCAAACTTAGCTGGAGGAGGCAACTCCGGGCAAGGGCATCATCAAAAATACCCAAGGCACGTTGACTTCTGAAAATATAACTACAGGGTTGGGTGTTTGTTTATTTTTTGTTTGTTTGTTTGTTTTACTCCTGCCTAGAAATATCCCTGCAGTTTTCTTGGCAAAGTTTTTCAGAAATGGTTTGCCATTGCCTCTTTCCTAGAGCTGAGAGACGGAGACTGGCTCAAGGGCAGGCTTTGTGCCCAAAACGGGATTTGAACTCACAGTCTCTCAGTTTCTAGCCTGATGCCTTAACTAGTGTACCAAACTGGCTTTCATGACTACTGTAAAATATTCAATATACTTCAAAGAGAATATACAATATATTTCTCTGGTGATTTATTTTCTTCAGTTTATATGGCCACTTATCTCACTAAAGTGATTCTGGGTAGCTAGCAACACAGCCGTCTTCATAAAATAAACATGTAACTGAGATAAATTGTGTTCTAAGGTTTTAAGGGTTCTAAAACAGGGTTCCCAGAAATGCTGAAAATTGAATACATACCAGTGACCAGAATGTAACAATACATTTCAAAGAAAGAGATAAAGACTCTGTCTAGATCTACTTTAAGCTACCAGGAGTCAGAAATGAATCACAGGAAGATGATTCCTGTTCTGTACATTCACTTCCTCTGAAGCAAGTGAAACCAAAAAGATGAAAGAAAGACCATAAGACACTTCAGGCCTTTCAAAAGTAGAGCTTTCCCCCCATGAATAATTAGGGTACAACTCCTACATTTACCAGAATATGTTATTACAGCTTGTAGCTGGTGATTCTTTAATCATCAAGTGTTAAAAATTAAGGAAGTTTGGTTGGTGTTACCTTAGAGAACTTAAGATCAGGAGGAGCTTTTGAGCAAGATCAGTATTCACTGATTTTCACCATTTCAAAGTGGCACTTCCCCAAGTGAAAAAGTGTGTGTATGTGAACTGAAATAGAAAAAAAAAAGGATTATAGTTTCTTACTAAGTCGGCACAAACTGCCAAAATAGCCTTGAAGATATTTTCTGTAAAAAATGTTTCTATTTATCTATACATTTGTAATAAAAGACATATGCACTTGGGTTGCTAAGGGTAAAATAAAAATTGCATTTAAAAAAGTTTTATTTCCAGTTTTCCTATCTTAATAAAATATAGCTGATCTCTAGCTTCTTCACATGACAATATGTGCTTGTGAACAGCTTGCCAACTACTAAGAGTTGTTTTCCCCTCCTCTCTGGTTTTCAGTCCTCTATTCTTCCGATAGAGACAATGTGAAAGACAGAGATAATTGACTGTTCCTAACTTCAAAAGTTAGCCTATTTGATTTCCCACTTCGAAATACTTATGTCAGAGAACAAAGAAAGTCTGTTTTTTTCTTATCAGCAACTGAAACATACAAGAACAATCAATAACAGAAGGGCAGTCATCATCTTAGTAATTGGAAATAACCACAAAAATATTTAAAAGGCAGCTTTGTATCAAACCATGCAAGACAAAGGTATTTTCCAGAGTCCTCAGTGTGATCACTAATATAAAGAATTCATTGAGCTTTCTTCTGTTAAGACTAGATATTAAGCTCCCCTGAAAAGAAGAATTATAGGATTTTGTCTCTTGTTTCTTTATGCAGAAGAAAAAAATGTAAGATTAACTACTAATTAGAATGGCACCACCTGTTGCAGTCAAAATACGTTTAACTAACATGAAAAACAAAAGAAGATTCCTGGATAGGTCTGTATGGCTACTTATAAAGGATAGAACACGACTTTTTAAACTGACAGCCAAAGGATACATTTGGAACTTTGAGAGCAGATTTTGGATGGCTATCTGGAGTTTACAGAGAGCGTAGCTAAATGTCTATGGAGTGTTCAATGAATTCAATTAATTGTTCATTATAGATAACAAGCCAGCAGGCATTCACATACCATTTCAATCTAGTGACTTGTGGATTACAACCACTGGTTAAATGCTATGTCAATAAGCCAAACTAAACTTAATAAAATGTGGTGAACATGAGAAAAGGCCATTCCTGTCATTTAACTCAGGTCTGATGTGGTACTTTCCAGACTTACAATTAGTGTTTTAACAGAATACCAAATGTACAGGAAGCAAGCTCAGAATCAAGTCTTCTCATAGTACACAATGGGTTCCAACATTACTTTGTTTGATAACTTAGCACAATGGGTAAACCCAAGATTGTGAATTTTTCAGGTCTTTTTAAAAGTGGGCTTTATGGATCATGGTTAGGGTTAGGGTTATATTCAATTAATCATGGTTAAAAGCATGCTATTGATTTCACTTCCCAAGTTCTCAGCCAGGTCATACTTTTGGAATCTAGATCGGAGACTCCTTGTAGATCAGTATTTTTTCTTCGGAATTAGTATTTATTTACCGTATATACTCAAGTATAAGCCGACTAGAGTATAAACCGAGGTCCTAATTTTACCCAGGAAAACCGGGTAAAATTATTGACCCGAGTATAAGCCGATCAGCAAT
>JANHJO010006652.1:246023-261792 GCA_032468235.1 Pseudoxyrhopus heterurus | reverse complement strand
TCCAGATGTTGTGGGTGTTCCAACACTGGAAGTTTTTAAGAAAAGACTGACAACCATTTGTCTGAAATGGTATAAGGTTTCTTGCTTGAGCAGGGGGTTGGACTAGAAGACCTCCAAGGACCTTTCCTACTCTGTTATTCAGTTGTGGGTTATTGAGCAAACTATAATCAAGAGCATTATATGTAGGACAATATGTAAATCCTGATGACCCATTTTCATTGTTAAGGTACCATGCGTGTTGGGTCCTGATTGCACTTAGGAAGAATACTATGTAAATTACTAACTGTTGTACAGTTGCATGGACACATCTAGAAGAAAACATGGAAGATTCCAAGGGAATCCCTGCAGGGAGAGAAGCTCTCTGTCATCTACATGAACATTTTGCAAAAATGTGGATTGAATCATTTAACTCTACTGCTCTCCCGTGTCTCAGGGCCCACCTGCGGTCTTTTCAGCCAAGCAGAGGTGGTCCCCCCCTCGCTGCATTCGTTTCTACTGTGAAGATGGCCTGTTGGGATTCACCCTCAAAGGAGGCCCACCGGTACAGATTGACTGCATCGACCCAGCTTCTCCTGCGGCAGTAAGTGGACCTTTCAGACCCAGAGGTTCTTCTTTGTAGGGCTGTTCAGAGTGGAAAGGGTTAATTTCAAAGGACTTTTCTTCACATCTCACGAGAAAAAAATGCATTGGAATCCATCAGATATGTGACCCCCTTTCTATGACGGGCTTTTATTTTGCTATTAGCCAATAACCCGGCATTGCCTGGGTATTTATTTATCCAAAATCCTGTATTAGACAGGAAAATCCTGTAGTCGGGACTCATGCTGTTGTACTGTCTGTGAAACTCTAGATGTAGTAGCTCTATCTCTCTTATTCTTTAGTCGGGCCTCATGCTGTTCTCTCGTGCAGCGTCACAAGTCAGAGGGAGCCCCCTTATGGAGTATTGTGAAGCCATTACCATAGCAACTCCACTATTTTTCAGGCACACACCTCGAGGGGTGTTTTACCTCCACAGTATTTGTTTCCAGAGGGCAAGTCATCTGTGTACCAAGTTTGGTTAAAATTGGTCGAGGCGTTCCAGAGTTATGCTGGAACACACACACACACACACGCACATTCGATTTTATATATATACAGTAGATTGTTAAGTCTGGGGTGTTATCTGGCAGGTGCTTGTCTATATGAATTCTAAAGTCCCAGAGAATTTTAGCTTCTTCATTTCTATAACTCTGGCTATTTTGTGATCCCACCATTTCTTGACTGCAGGCAAATATTATTTCTGCAGGTACTCAGATGCACCATTGTTGTTGCTTTGTCGTATCATTGTTTATAGTCAGTTTGTGTGATCTTCCAGCAGCTAACCAAGTGTTCCTCAGCTTAGCTAAATATCTATGAAAATTCTCAGTCATCCAGGTCATGGTTGTCCCAAAGGAGCTTTTTCAAGGGGCAGCTGGACTTTTGAAGATGTTTCACTTCTCATCCAAGAAGCTTCTTCTACTCTGACTGGATGGTGAGGAATGGAAGGATTTATACTCTTTGCAGTCATCTGGTCATTAGTACTCTTTGGAAATCATTCCATTCCCCTGTAATGGGGAAGAAAAACCCAGGGGTGGAATTCTACTGGTTTGGACCAGTTCGAGCGAACTGGTAGTTCTGGAAGTGCACTCACCAAACCGGTTGAATTGCATCACTGGAAAAACCAGAAGGTCCAGTTGCCTCTTGAAATAGCATCTTTGGAACAAGTGATCCTTGGTTTCTGCAGCTTCTTTGCAGAGGTGGCATTTGCTGTCTGTCACTGTCTTCTCGATTCTGGCATTGAATGAATTTGTTCTTGAGTTTTGATCTTGTTCAATCAGAATTAACCCCACTATCTCTTTCTTCAACCTTCCTGCTCTTAGCTAATGCTAGTTCTTGTCTTTATATGTTTTGCCTGCTAGGTTTTTTTTTTTATGTATTATCTTGGGAAAAATATAGCAATAACCCCAAATATAAAAGGAGCTTCCAATTTATGTAGCAAAGCCCAATCAGTGTCACTAAGAAATGTTTGTTTTCCTGTTAATGATGTTGAAAATATTTTTGTTTCATTTTAATAACTCAGCATGTAACTTTGTTGCTAGCCAAACTAAATTTGTATATACTTAAATGACAGTTTAACTAGTTATCTCAGTGATGAAACCAAACATTAAGGACATTAAGGACATCTTTATGGAGCTTCTAAGAATATACCAAATATTCATCTGTTCTTTCATCCTTCCTCAAAGGATTTGGATGATAAATTTGGAGACTTACTTGCGATTAAAAAAAACAACCTCTAGGCACATGTGAAGAGTTATCAGTCAAGGTGTTTGTGATTAATGAAGAGACTGAAACAAAGAGATCCATTTAACTCTCTATCTATACCCGCATGAAACTGAATTAATTGAGAGTTTCATTGGGAAACTAGAATTCTAATAAATAAATAAATAAATAAATAAATGTGCATATTACTATTAGTAGTATTTTGCTTCCTTTTGCCATAGTTGTTCCTTCTGTTTGCAGATTTTTATATTTTGTGATTTTTTTATTTTTTATTAAACTTTTACATAACAACTAATAAAGAGAAGGAAGGAAGGAAGGAAGGAAGGAAGGAAGGAAGGAAGGAAGGAAGGAAGGAAGGAAGGTTCCGATTTAATCTCCAAAACCAAGAAAGACACATTGTGATTCTTCCATGTAGGTTTCTTTATTATCCCTCACCTCTAGACAGAATCTTGCCAAACTAAAGCAAACTACCAGTCACATAAAGCATACCCTCAAAACTACAAACTATAAGTGATTTTTTTTGTTTTTTTGTTTTGTACTAAAAGACTATAAGGGATTCCCAGTTGACATAAATTGAAAATAAATAAATATATTAGACAAACAAACAAACAAACAAACAAGAAAATGGCAATTCAGCTTTGAAAACTTAGCTTCTCCCAGATCCCTATAAAACCTAGCTTTTAGTGTGAAGCCATTAAGCTACAGTATTTATTGACTGATTCCTGCATCTAAAATCTATACAGGCAAAGTAACCTTTCTGTTAAAACACACACACACACACACATACACACACGGTATACCATTTGCAAAGAATCCTTAATTGACCTCAGAAGCCAAAATCTTGCATTTCTAATTTCCACATCCATTTACAGTTTCCAACTGAAACAGCTGCCATGCACTTGGTGACCGTTTTTGGATTCCGTTGGCCATTTTTTCCCCCTGCTTGTAGAGTTGAGAATTTGGAGTTTTATGGCTCAGATAAAGTCAAAAATCTAATGTTATTGATTAGGGATAGAATGGTTCCTTGTGAAGAACCTTAACTGGAGGAGTTTTGTGGCAGAAATGTACATTTTTTCCCCTTATTTCTTTGATATGCGAGTCTTCCCTTTGGCAGCATGGTGTTAGATTATTGGATTTTTGCAGTTTTGGGTCGAGGGAAAAGCTACACGAGGGCAGATATCGCTCTGCTATCCGGAATCTGAAAAAGAGACACAGATCAGCTATGGTTAACCTTTCTGTTATATTTTTCTTTTTAAAGTAAAGCAATCATTGCTATTTTAGTTTCTACTACTGAAATCAATGAAACCTACAAATGCATCATGCCAACTGTGCATTTTTTTTTTTAAAAAAAGAAATCTATCCCCCACTTGGAAAAAAAACAACAAACCTCAGCCAAGCAAAGTGGTTCAGCATGATAGAAGAAAGGGAAAAAAGAGCAAACATGCAAACTTTAACCCTCAGGATTCAGAGTTTTGAGAATTCATGGATATGCTTCAGTTCATTAGTGATTCACACTTTCAGTTGAAGAGTTTAGGTGACCCTATTAAATTGTATTGCACTCCGAAGGTTTGAAAGGTCTATGATCATTTGCTGTGACTTGTCCATCTTGTTCTTTTAAGTACAATTCCCCGGATTTTTACGAGCAAGATGTGACGAACCATTTAAACCAATGAGGCTAATGGGATCTCGATTTTGAATCTGCAGGTCACAAGGCTGCCCTTTCTTTCTATTAATTTGCACCTACAGGAAAGGCTCACCTCTTCAATATTACTTGTATCACAGTTTCTTTGAGAAAGCGAAAGACCACAAATCCTGAAAAACCTACAGTAGAGCCTACAGCAGGTAGTCAGGGTTGACGTGTAGGTATTTTGGTGTTCTCTGAGCTTGGTTGCAGGAAATCGATATAAACTCAAGGTTAATTGCTCCAGACTTGATTGCAGAAAATATGACTTCAGCAACAGAATTGTCAGTGTTTGGAATACCCTACCAGACCCCGTTGTCTCAGCTTCAAATCCCCACAACTTCAACCTCATGCTGTCCACTGTGGACCTCTCACCATACTTAAAGAATCCCTAAAGGGGGCGTGCATAAGTGCACCAGCGTGCCTACCGTCCCTGTCCTACTGTTACCCTTAATTACTTATATATAATTCTTGTTCATGTTCTACGTTTTTCCACTTTTATATAACTATATATGTTTTTGACAAAAATAAATAAATAAATAAATAAAATAATGTTGTTGCACGTTGGGGTGTGTGCTTTATGATTTTTTAAGTAGGTTACCAAATGCTAACATCTACTCTGAGTTTGTGTATTATAATGTGTTGCTAAGATGGGGAGCTTTCAGATTGTCAAATATAATTATGTTGCTCTGTCCATTGAGCTTGTCAGGCAGAATGTTAAATGTAAAAAAGTACCCACTGTGTGAGCCTAAGAGCTGGGATGAAGCCAATAACCAGAGAATTTTATTTATGCCATTGTGTTGCACAAGGGCTGTTGTCAAAGTGAATTAATTTGCTATTGCTTTTTTTGCTTAGGGTTTTTTATTTTTATGACGGCTTCCACGGTTTGCTCATGGAATTTTAATTCTAATTCATCAGTGCATTAATATATATATATATCCTTAAAATATAATTTTATATGTCCTATTCCAGGTATAACGAACAAAAGGTTTTATTTATGTCCGTAGTTTTTTTTAAAAAATAATCCCTTGGATGAAAGTTTCTGCAGGTAACGTGGTAGAAAGCATCCGGAGTGGACTAGCATCTTGGTGAATTTTGTGACCCTAAGCTAAAAAAAACAAAACATTTTTAATAGTTCCCTGTGATAAAACACTTGAATTGTTCTGAAGTTTGTTCTGATGGAACTCTAAAGTTCAGAACACACTGAGAATCAAGGAATTACCAACTCAGGCAAACAGGAAACAACAGCCTAATCGAGGAATTCTCAAAGACGGAGATTTCTACCAACACTGACAGGGCAAGCAATTAGTATAGAAACAGAGAGCAAACCCCACTCTCTTCTAACACTGATAATGTTAAGTAGGTGGGTAGTGAAACGTCTGATAGAATAGAATAGAATAGAATAGAATAGAATAGAATAGAATAGAATAGAATAGAATAGAATAGAATAGAATAGAATAGAAGCTGGAAGGGACCTTGGAGGTCTTCTAGTCCAGCCCCCTATTCAAGCAGGAGAACCTATACTATTTCAGATAAGTGACTGTCCAGTCTCTTCTTAAAAATCTCCAGTGATGAAGCACCCACAACTTCTGAAGGCAAGATGTTCCACTGGTTAATTGTCCTCACTGCTAGGAAGTTTCTCCTTAATTCCAGGTTGCTTCTCTCTTTGATTATTTTCCAACCATTGTTTCTTGTCCTGCCCTCTGGTGCTTTGGAGAATAATTTGACCCTCCTCTTCTTTGTGGCAGCCTCTCAAATACTGGAATACTGCTATCATGTCACTCCTGATTTTTCTTTTCTCTAGACTAGCCAAACCCAAATCTCGCAGCCGTTCTTCATATAGTTTAGTCTCCAGGCCTTCGATCATCTTAGTTGCTCTTCTCTGAACTTTTTCCATAGTTTCAACACCTTTTCTGTAGTATGGTGAGCAACACTGGTTGCAGTATTCCAGGTGTCTCCTTATGAGGGTTTTATAAAGCGGTACTAATACTTCACTTGATCTTGATTCTATGCCTCTGTTTATAAACCCAGGATTGTATTAGCTTTTTTGGCTGGTCCCGCGCATTGCTGGCTCATATTCAAGTGATTGTCCGCTAGGACTCCAAGTTACCGTTTTTGAGCCAGGTCTCGCCTAATCTGTAATCTGCAAGAAAACAACCCAGCTCAGACAGCATCAAGAACCGCACACAGTAAGAAAATCTTTGAAGTTATGGGAAGATTCTCCTTTATTCAGCAAACCAGAGTTAAAACACAAGCTGGCTAGCTCAGAGTGAGCTCTCAAATTCTAGACTTTGCACAGTGCGAAGGCAATAGCAATAGCGCTGTATTTATATACTGCCTATCAGGGCTTGCAACCCTCTCTAAGCGGTTTACAATGTCATCATATTGCCCTCAACAATCTGGGTACTCATTTTACCTACCTCGTAAGGATGGAAGGCTGAGTTGATCTTGAGCCTGGTGGGATTCGAACTGCTAAATCGCAGGCAGCTGGGAGCTGAATATTTAATTACTTAAGAACAGCGTTTTTACACGCTGCACCACTCAAGGCTCTTGATCAAAATATGTTCACTAAACTCCTTGAAACAACAATGTTCGCATTGCCACTACAATATCTTCAATAAGAATGGTTACAGGTGCGTTCCATGTAGTTAAAGTTACTGCCAAGTTGGCAAGTCCAGGGTTTTACGCTGCCATTATGATGCCCACAGAAAAGGGCAGTTCCTGCATTATACCTATGCCTGTTCAGTGCCCTAAGTATCGCTTACAATGCCATTTCTCTGAATAGACTACTTTAAGTGGGTTAGCATGTTGTGTGAATTCAATCGCTGTTATTTAAAGCAGTGTACAAATCCAATCAATTGTGGCTTCTTCCACAATAGATGGTTAAGTGAACTGTTGCGTTGTGCCTTACAAAAAAAAATCTCTGCTATTTTCCTGCATTGTATTCCAGAGCTTCCATATGGGGAGGAAGTTCGAAGACAATATAAATAAATAAAATAGCCACACCAGCCTTCTCATTCATATCTGGTATGAACAATGTGTGAGATTTCTATTATCATATGTGGTGGACATGTGTAGAAATTCAAAAGATATTGGACAAAAATACATACAAGGTTGGAGAAGAAGATGATACAACAGCACATTGACCTAAAACCTGAAATATTCTTGTTGGGGATTTTACCTGATATATACAGTATAGTAAAGAAAATGTATATTTGATTATTCATGTGTTAACTGCAGCCAGAATTGTATTTGCACAAAACTGGAAAAGTGAAAAGAGATTCCTATTGAAGAGAAAGTGATCAGGAAAATATTAGAATGTGCAGAAATGAATAGGTTAACACTTTCAATCAAAGAGAAGGAACAAAAGGAATATTATATGATATGGGAATCATTTTATTGATGGTTAGAGAAAAAAAATATGAAAGTTAGAAATAAAAGAAGATAAGTGAAATATAGAAGTATATTAATAAAACCAAATAGATTAAGATTAGGATTGTTATAATAATCAGATATTTTATGTAGACTAGTATTAAGTATTAAGTGGAGAGTGGAGAATCAACATTAATGTAATGAAAATAATTGTAAACTTTAATTCACAAGATACTTGTAGCCAGACGACACACTGTTTATTGGATGATGGATTGTTTGTAAAATAAAATTTAAAAATGTTCAAAAAAACCCCACCAATGTGTGAGATTTCTATTGTTAGAACTACAGGGAAAACGTGTAACAGGCTTGATCTGATACATCTACATTTCAGTCAGAAGACATGATGAAAACTCCATATTTGCAAAACACATGGACAGATTTAACCAACTGAACATCCTCGACTGGGATGGACAATTAATTGTCGTGTCTGATTCTTGGAGGCCGCCTGGATAAGCCGTTGGGAAATATATTTTATTTGTGTTTATTTATTTAAACCATTTGTATAGCTTCCCATCTAATAATAATAACCCTCCAATCAAAATTTAAAAGGACATAAAAAACCATATTAAAACAATTAAAATCAGGTGCATAAAACAAAACCCGGATGCCAAATCAAGCTTACAATGTGCGGTCACCCCCGTCTTATCTCTGTGCTTGGGGTAGGAAAGCAAGGTGATCCATGTTTAATGGGTGGAGGCCTGCCAAAGTTCAGGGATTTCAGGGACTTTCACCCCCCCCCAGCACATGTGAAAAGTGTTTGGCTGGGAAAATACGGTCTGGAAGCCATTACAGTTCGTCCTCGACTTACAACAGTTTGTTTAGTCACCCTTCAAAGTTACAACGGCACTGAAAAAAGTGAACTTATGATTGTTTTTCACACTTACGACCGTTGCAGCATTTCACGGTCACATGAACAAAATTAAATTGCTTGGCAGCTGACTCATATTTATGACTGTTCGAAGAAATGTCTATCTAGGTTCAGTGAGAAGAAAGACACTGGAAACATGGCGACTGCTTGGAAAGATGGTTTAATGGTGGAGAGGACTACATGGCTTGGACATCCTGGGTGAAAAAGGGAAGAGATGCTGAGAGTCCCTTGATTTTATAACCTCTCTGGCTTTGAACTTCCTGGGGCACAGGAAGAGTATCCTGATTGGTTGCTGTCAGAGGTCATAGCTAGCTTTGTAGATTGTGTGCTAAGTTTGGTTGAATCAGCAATATGTTTGCTGGGTGGTGCAATGAAGGGCAGTTGAATGGCTCTGCCTGAAGGAAGTAGATCTTTGTTATGTAGAATAGACTGGCCCAGGCCTTAATGGCCCATTAACAAAGGGAGTTTCTGCCTCTCTGAGTTTCTACTTCTCTTTTAGGGGAAACATTCTGCCTTTTAGTATATTCCAAAATATTTCATTTTTCTAGGAGAAGGGTGGGTTTTAACTTTCTATGTGACTGTCACAGTATCCCGGGGTCACATGTATCCCCTTTTGCAACCTTCTGACAAGCAAAGTCAATGGGGAAGCCAGATTCACTTAACGGCCATGTTACTAACTTAACAACTGCGGCGATTCACTTAACCACCCCATGGCAAAAGTTGTCATAAAATTGGGCACAGCTCATTTAACTACTGCCTTGCTTAGCAACGGAGATTTGGGCCTCAGTTGTGGTCCTAATATCTAATATTCTCCCAGCTGCTGTATTTTTTTTATAACCTCCTCTCAACCTCTTAACAAGTGGATATATGTTTTTGCCAGGCAATTGTGAACAGAAGAATAAAGAGCAAGAGATATGAGATACGAGATGCTGAAAGAAATATAGATAGGGAATGCTTGCTTCCTCTAAATGAATTTATATTTGCAGATAAATTGCATCTGAAGTTCCTTCCATGCTAAAAGAAACAAGATAGTGGCCTGCCTGAACAATTTATGCATTTTGTTTAAAAGGTCTTGGAGAACTGATTGGAGTAAAGCAAGGATGTCCAACCTTGGGAACTTTAAAAACCTGTAGACTTAAAACTCCCAGAATTCCAAACCAGCCACTTTAAGATTCGTGGACTTCAACTCCCAGAATTCACCACCAGCAACTTTAAGACTTATGGACTTCGACTCCCAGAATTCTCCAGCCAGCAACTTTAAGACTCATTGACTTCAGCTCCCAGAATTCCCTACCAGCAACTTTAAGACTCACGGACTTCGATTCCCAGAATTCCCCACCAGCCACTTTAAGATTCGTGGACTTCAACTCCCAGAATTCCCTACCAGCAAGACTCGTGGATTTCGATTCCCAGAATTCCCCACCAGCCACGTTAAGATTCGTGGACTTCAACTACCAGAATTCCCCAACAGCAACTTTAAGACTCATTGACTTCAATTCCCAGAATTCCCTACCAGCAACTTTAAGACTCATTGACTTCAACTTCCAGAATTCCCCAACCAGCCACTTTAAGATTCATGACTTCAACTCCCAGAATTCACCAGTCAGTATGGCTGGCTGAAGAATTCTGGGAACTGGCTGAAGAATTCTGGGAATTGAAGTCCACAAGCTTTAAAGGTGCCAAATGTTGGAGACCCCCGAATTAAAGTGCTTCGAAACAGACTAAATTAACCTTGTTCCTGTGAGTGTTTAGCCTATACATTAGATGACGGACAATGTTTTAATCATTGATGATTTTATCTGTATTTTTAATGGATGTCATGGAGGGATTGCATCCTGTTCAAGGTCCTTTAGGATTGGAAGAGGCTATAAACTTTGTAGAACGATCAATACACCATAAAGAAATGCCTGATGAAAAAAAAAGGAGAACAAAAAGGAAGAATGATTCAGGACAGTCATTTTCATTCTGCAACCTGGAAATCTTAGAAAGACGGATGATAAAGTCATAGATAGAACATAGAATATAGAATCATAGGGCTGGAAGGGACCTCAGAGGTCTTGTAGTCCAGCCTCCTGCTTATACCATTCTGTCCAGTCTATTTTTGAAAGCCTCCAGTGATGGAGCACTTACAATTCCCATAAAATTATTTAAGTGCCTGTTCCATCAAAAGGGGGCTCAAAGTGCCTTAGTTCTTCTGTACAAGTAATCCTCCATTACCACAATTGAGCCCAAAATTTATGTTGCTAAGTGAGACCTTGGTTAACTAAATGTTGCCCCATTTTACAACCCTTCTTGCCACAGTTGTTCAGTGAAGGACAGCAGCTGTTCTGCTTGGGTGGGGGGTTTGGACTAGATGACCTACAAGGTCCCTTCCAACTCTGTTAATCTCTGTATGAGATCTGTTCTAGCAACATGGTTGTTAAGCGACTCTGGCTTCCCTATTGACTTTGCTTGTCAGATGGTCGCAAAAGGGGATCACGTGTGACCCCGGGACACTACAACCGTCATAAACATGAGTCAGTTGCCAAGCGTCCAAATTTTGATCAATGACCATGGGGAGGCTGCAAACTGTCATAAGTGTGAAAAATGGTCTTAAGTCACTTTTTTCAGTGCCATTGTAACTTTGATCGGTCACTAAACGAACGGTTGTAAGTCGAGGACTACGTGTATTAAAAAGAACGTGTCAACTCTAAAGTGAGCCTGGCTGGGTCCATTTTGGAGACTTCAGAGTTGCCACAGTGTGAAGCAATGAGTGGGGGAACATAATTAGATGGTGGTTTTGTAGCCAAAACAAAATCCCTGTAGGAACCAAGGTCATTCCAACAGGTGGCTGGAAGGAGGAGGAGCACTGTATCCAGGCAACCAGTCAGCACCTTGATTGGACAATGTGACCGATTGTTTGGGGAAAGGGGAAAGTTTCACTTTCAATCAGGGGAAACCCGGGACAACTTTCAGAGCTGGTTTTCACCAGCTTGTGCCAATATGATTATCTCCAGTAAAATTGTTCTTTGAGGAATCTGCCTGCCTTGGAGTTCTGCTTTCTATGGAGTTATTACTTGGAACCCTGACAAAATGCTTCATACATTTGTGGGAAATACAAAATGAAAATGGCGTAACGTTGCGCCGTGTGTGACGCACATAAAAAGGAAAAAGCAACAATTGTGGTTACACAGCTGACCCCTTTGGCTCTTTTGGGCCACTCCTAAGGCAGCGGTGAGGAACGATGGCCCTTGAATGACTTGTGGACTTCAACTCCCAGAATTCCTGCTGGCTGTCTCGGGAACTCTGGGAGTTGAAGTCCACAAGTTGTAAAGGGCCCATCGTTCCCTACCTCTAATCTAAAGGGATCCTGAAGCGATCCCCGGTGATAGAAGCGGCAGACAATATGCAGGGTATTAGGACCCCGATAAATGCATGCCTGTTGTAGATTAAAATTTTAGAATTCCTTTTCTATGGGAAAAAAAATGAGGCTTTTTCTCCAGTGGCTTCAAACTGCTTAAAAAAGAGTCTCTGGAAGACAAGTTGATCACTCTGGATCACCAGTGTCCTTGTTCCATAATTTATCACTGCAGCAAAAAGATAAATTTCCTTTAATTTCCACCGATTTGGCACCGAAGGGTCAATTTGGATAGGAAAAGATTTGCTTCATGTTCCTTGAAGAGAGGCATCGGTTAATAATTTGTCTTTGATATGTTTTCCACACACGTTCCTCCTCGTAAGGGTTTAGAGCATCCGGACAGAGGTGCAAATAATATTATATTCTGGATTTTTATAAAGACAGATGTCTCACCTACATGAGATGAGGGACATCTGAAAATTTAAGATACAAGTGGTCCCCTAAATAAGGCCACAACTGGGACCAGAGTTCTTGCTTTCTTTTTTCCCCCTGTTCAAATATTTTCTTTACAGATTTTTTTATATATATATATAACATATAAAGATTCCATTTTTAGTTAAACAGTGTGTTGTCTGGGTACAAATATTTTTAGGAAATAATAATCAAGGTGTTTACAACAATATTCGTTACATTGATTTTAGTTCTACCATAACAATAACGATGATAATATTTACTTATCCATTTTAACAAACCTCCCTTATATCATTAGTCCTTTTCTTTCATCTACATGTTTCTAACTTTTGTTTTTATTAGCTAGCCATTGATAAAATAAATGGGACCAGAGTTTCTGTTGCTAAGCGAGGAGGTTGTTAAGGGAGTCACATCCGATTTTACAACCTTTTCTTTCGCCATGGCCGTTAAGCGAATCGTGCCATTGTTAAGAGAATCCAGCTTCCCCCGTTGACTTGGCTTGTCAAAAGTCGCAAACGGTGACCCTGTGACTTTACGATAGGCGTAAATACAGGTAAGGCCTCAACTTAAAACCGTTCAAAAAAGCAACTTACGACCGTTTTTCAGACCTATGACCACTGCGGCATCTCCAGGGTCACATGATCAAAATTCAGACACCTGGCAACCAGGGCTGGATTAAGACCCTTAGAGGCCCTAAGCACTTAAAAGATTTTGGTGCCCCCTTGTAATTCAAAATATAAACAATAATGAGCCATAAAATAAAATTTTGTTTATCGAAATTAAACAAAACTTACAGTAAGATGGAAAATAATCATGTTTATTTTTGTATACTTCCACTTTATTTATATTTGAAAAGTTTTCTCCTACTTTTTTTTAATTGCAAAGTCTTCGATCAGATCCTCAAAACTAATCTGCTTAATATATACTTAATAGAGAGAAGGCATCCAGCCTGCCTTGTTGCATAGTTGTTCTGATGGGATTTTTTAATATACTTCAATTTAGAGAATGAACGCTCAGCTGAGCAATTGGTGACCATTAATGTTAAAAATATACGAAAGGCATACAGTCTACATTTGGAAAGGCACACTCAATATTGCCTTCTACAATTATTTTATAAAGTTCAGCAGGACTCATCTTGGTTCTGACCATAAGGTGCACCTAGATTTTAGAAGAGGAACAGAAGGAAAACGAATAAATAGCGGCTTGGTTGGTCCTGGGCTGATTGGAGATGTCCTGAGACCTGAGCTGTGGCTGGGTTGGCTTGCAATGGGTTGGGAATAAAAAGGTTGGGAGCCCCTGGTCTACACAAATACATAATATTATTATTGTATATATCTGTACGTAATTTTTTTCATTTAATGAATGAGGATCCTAGTTCAGCTGCACCATTTGCAGTATTGCATCTTGGTAAATTCGGCTATGGAAAATTTCTGTGATGCCTCCTTTCCCTTGAATGCCCTAAGCACGTGCTTATGGTGCTTAATAGTTAATCCAGCTCTGTTGGCAACTGACTCATATTTATAACACAGTTGCAGTGTCCTGGGATCACCCCTTTTGCGACCTTCTGACAAGCGAAAGTCGATGGGGACGTCAGATTCGCTTAACAACCGTGTGACTAATTTAATGATGACAGCGATCTCACTGTGGCAAGAAAGGTCATAAAACGAGGCAAAAACCACTCGACCAATTGTGGTCGTAAGTCGAGGACTGCTTGTACCTGTTGGTTGCCAAGCACCCAGGTTTTGATCATGTGACTGAGGAGGCGCTGCTGGTTGTACGGACAAGTTGCGGGTCCCTTTTTTTTCAGCACCGTT
Source organism: Pseudoxyrhopus heterurus (assembly GCA_032468235.1). Taxonomy (NCBI): domain Eukaryota; kingdom Metazoa; phylum Chordata; class Lepidosauria; order Squamata; genus Pseudoxyrhopus; species Pseudoxyrhopus heterurus. Next base: position 247,891 of record JANHJO010006652.1, on the reverse strand, counting down.
ATAACTTTGAACAGTCGCTATGGTTGTAAGTCGAGGACTACCTGTAAAACTCCCAGTCCCAAAAGAAAAAGGTTCTATCAGAAAACAAACCTGCTCTCTATCCTTTATCGTGTTTTTAGCAAATTGAGATAACGTCCTTGTTTTAATCGGGTATCTTTCACAGCGGGGGGAAAAGAAAACCTACCCTTCTCTTCAGATAAATATGGTATTTCAGCTGCAAAGCACATATAACTCATATTTTTCTTCCCCCATCTCTTCAAGTGTGGCTTCTATATTTATGATACGTTAGAGCGAAAGGTCAGGGAAGAAAGTGTTTGCCAACTAATGGAGACACACACACAACACACGCTTCGAGAGAAAATGGAGTTTGCGTTTGCTATCCCAAAGCTGAGCATGTTTATTTGGGACGAAGTAGCATTGTGTTCTATCTCAGAAATAATAATAATAATTTAAAAAAAAATGGAATTTATGTAGGGAGTTTGGCACTATTTCCTGTTCTTCAAAGGAGTTATTTGTGCTTGATGGATAGAACCCACATGGTCTGGGATAATTAATTTTGTGGCGTGGGAAGGAGATGGACTTGAAAGGCCCCCAGTTAGTTGGAAATTCAGGGCCCCCCACCCAAATTCTTATGCCAGCATGGCCATTGTAGAGAATTCTGGGATTAGTAGCCCACATATCTGGCAATGGATAAAAGAATACCCTGAGTCACAGAGTTGGAAGGAACCTGGGAGGTCTTCTAGTCCAACCCCCTATACTAGTGATGGCTAACGTTTTCAGCACCAAGTACCCAAAGCATGCGCACGCATCCCCAAAATGCAACATGCCCGCATGCCCACGCATGCGCCAACCCCCATGCATGCACACACGACCCCCCATGCCCCGTGCATGTACACATTATCCCTATGTGTGCGTCCTATGTGCACTTAACCCTGCGCATGTGCCCCGCCCTGCGCATGTGTGCAACCATGTGTGTCCCGCCCCCTTGTGCATGTGCACGCGACCCGTGCTCCCGCACATGCACGGCAGAGACCATAAGACCAGTAGGCCAGCGGGAGGCATGCGCGTGCATGCACGGAGGAGCTGAGCTGGGGCGACGGCTCGTATGCCCAGAGAGAGGTTCACCATAGGTTCACCATCACGGCCCTATACCTATTTCAGACCAATGGTTGCCCAATCTCTTCTTAGAAACCTCCAGTGTTGAAGCATTTTGCAACTTCTGGAGGCAAGTCGTTCCACTGATCGATTGTTCTCACTGTTAAGGAAATTTCTCCTTAGTTCTACATCGGTTCTCTCCTTCATGGGTTCCCAATCCATTGTTTCTTGTCCTGCCCTTCCGGTGCTTTGGAAAATAGGTTTGACCCCCCCCTCTTCTTTGGGGCAGCCCCTCAAATATTGGCACGCTGCCACAAAGAAGAGGTGTGGGGGGTTTCAACCTATTTTCCAAAGCACCAGAAACATTTTCAAGGAAACGATCAAGAAAGCCCAGTTGCCTTTTGGAAAAGCACTTTGGGGACAACCAGATGCATTGATTCTACTTCATTGTAAAGGCTACATTATCACAAACTTAAAAGCACATCTCTCCTGCTGTCTCCTTGACACCCCATAAAATGAGGGAGGGTCCCTTTTGAGCATCTTGCCCTACCCGCTATCCAGCTGCAGGCTGCGCTGCCTCTTATCTGTCCGTTCCCTTGGCAGCGTCTCCCAAGGTCACTCGCACAAAGCATCACAACGATGTGACACGGAGGGGCTGATGATGAAACACAAACTGCTTTCCTGTAACACAAACGTACTAGGTTCGTGTGAGGTCCCGGGCTCCAAATTATTTTCATAATATGCACGTTTCTATCAATATGTGATGAAAGGAG